>VMDO01008780.1:0-11725 GCA_007922755.1 Pedetes capensis
CCTATTTCTGAGGTGGTCTCTGAACTCAGGTGGGATATACTCAAGGTCATACCGTGGCTCTCGTATACTTGTTCTAATTTTCTTCAGCTTCAGTTTGAACTTGCATATGAGAAGTTGATGGTCTGATCCACAGTCAGCACCTGGTCTTGTTTTGACATTTTGTACAGAGCTTTTCCATCGTCTCTTTGCACATATGTAGCCATTGAAAACCCTATGGATAACAAAGAATTAAACTATATACTCATTATCAAATACCATATTATACAGCCTGCAGCCGTAGCCCTGTGGCATCCTGTCCCGTCAGATCTCGGAAACTAAGCAGGGTCAGGCCTGGTTAGTACCTGAATGGGAGACCGCCTGGGAACACCAGAAGCTGTAGGCTTAGGAGAAGGACCTGGCAACCCCCTCCCAAAAAATCAATCTGCCATTGAAAACCCTATGAACAGCAGAGAAGCACTGACAATAGTGTTTCCCCTGTTGTACAGAGGGTCGCTATGAGTCGGATACCGACTCGACGGCACCTAACAACAACAACATATTATACAAATACAAAGAAAGTAAAATATGAAAAATCCCTGACACCCCCAGCCAGAGGCTATTTTCCAACCCAGAGATTACAATCAAGATTTTGGTTGTTTACCACGTTAGTCCCCACTCCCATGACTTTTATGCAGATATGTTCATATGCAGTTTTTTTAAGCTCTAAAATTATATAATACTAAAAGCATTTTTTTCAAGAGCCTGTTTTTTCCAGATAGCCACAGTACACAAATACCAGTGTTGAATGTCAATATCACATCCTTCTCACATGAATTATTGAAATAAATGTTCACTGCCAATATCAAAATGATAAATTCTATTCTAAAACTTGATTTTTATTTCCTTTAACAAAGAGTACTTACACATCTTTCCAAGTGACCTTATAGGGATTTTCTGTATTTGTCTAAACAGCAGTAAAATATTGTGTAGTATGGATTTACCACAATTTATTTTATCTATCTCCTTTTGGTGGATGTTGAGATTGTTTATATTCTCTTACTACAAGTACTGTTATCACAGACATGTTTGTGAATGCCTCTTTGTATGCCTGCCAGTGACTGTCCCCAGAAAGGACACAGAGAACATGAATTGTGGTGCTGGGGCCATCAGAAACCACATTTACGCATAGCTTTGTCTCAGGAGTTCTTTTTATGTATCTTAGCCAATGATTAATATTATCTGGTTTTTTTAAATTGTGTCTGTATGATGGATGAAAAGTTGATATCTCCTTGTTCTAATTTGCATTTCCCCAATTACTTCTAAGCTTGAGCAGTGATTGTTTTTCCTTTGTAAATTGCCCATTCATATCTATTGCCACTTCATAAAAGTGATTTGTAGGAACTCCTTATATCTTATTCATTTGTCTATTATATATAGTGGAACCATCTTTTGTAACCTTGTTTATGTGCCTTTTATACTAGAAAAGTGTTTAATTTTCATGTCAAAGAAGAAAACATCTTCTCTGTTCCAACATTCTAACAATGGTCTCTATTTTATTCTGATTCTCTTTTAGTATTTTTTAAGTTTAAAAAATGTGGGTGGTGTGACATAGGATTCTAGTTTTCATCTTTTTAATGGCTAGTAAATTATTATAACACCATCACAGTTTTCTCTCACT
Organism: Pedetes capensis; assembly: GCA_007922755.1. NCBI lineage: Eukaryota > Metazoa > Chordata > Mammalia > Rodentia > Pedetidae > Pedetes > Pedetes capensis. Next base: position 1,658 of record VMDO01008780.1, read on the forward strand.
AGTTTGAAGTACCTTCTATGTCAGCAGTTGAATTTCTTATAGAAATGGATTTGTTCCCATATTCTATCTTCCCTATTTTTAATATATTTACCTAATTGTTTCCCAGTAGCTTGTAGTTTAAATCAGAGATCAATTGAATGGCACATTGTGATGTGTGCCTGTAGTCCCAGCTATTCAGGAGGCTGAGGTAGAGGGATCACTTGATCTCATGAGTTCAAGACTAGCCAGGACAACATAACAAGACCCTGTCTGAAAAGAACCAGAAAAAAATAATCAGAGGTCAGCAAACCTTTTCAATAGAGGATCAGGTAGTAAATAGGTTGGGCCTTTCTGACAACACCTAGTGAAAGAAGTAGCATCTTATGGGTAGACTTTAAACAGAATCCATTTGAGGTTTCCAGGTTTCTAGTCCTTTGAGTATAGGCAAATTTAGCTGAGTAGTTTCTGCAGTATGTGCTCATATTTCCAATCATCCTGCCATACTTAGAATAAAATGAAGAATCCTTATAATCTTTCCACATAATCTGACCAAAATAATGGCTGCCCAAAATAAAATAAAATAAGCATCTTTTTAAAATACACATATCTAGGATATACATTTTGATACACTTGGGCACATCCCAAAGCACATTTTGTTGTGACTTGCCTACAATTTGTTTTGTTTTATTTTACTTTGCTTAATGTAAATGCTTAAGCACAAGCAATAACTCCTAAGGTAAAAGTGAAATTTTAAATCATTAGTGCAACATTTTCATTTTGAATTATAATTGACAAGTGAAAATTGTATGTATTTAAGGTGAATGACATGTTTTAATATTTGCATATACTGAGAAATAATCATCACAAACAAGCTAAGTAATATATAGTTCCCTTTTATTTTCTTTATCTATCACCTCACATAGTTTTCTATCTTGAGAATTCTAGCAAATTTCTAAAGATCTGTCCTCTTAGCAAATTTCAAGTATATAATACAATCAATACAATATTGTTAACTATAGTCACATTTCTGATATATTCCTGCTGCATATCATTCATATGTGTATTGTATATTTGGCATATATACATATATATTATTTGTTGTTGCTGCACTCCTTCTAGAGGCTCCAGGAAAAATTTGTTTTCTTCCTATCTCAGCTTCTAGAAGGCTTCTTTATTCATGGTCCACATCACTCTGACCCCTGCTTCCCTTGTCAGGACATTTCTGACTTTCCCACCTCCTTTCCCTTATCAGGACCCCTGTGACTATATTGGGCTTACCTGAATAATCTCCTAATTCATAATCATTCAGTTAATTACATGTGCAAGATCCCTTTTAACATGCATGATAACATATTCACAGGCTCTAGGAATTAGGGCACAGACATCTTTGGGATGTCTATTACAAAAGACAGTTGTTGATTTTCACATAGAATTCTCTTCTTGTTCTTTTGTTTGTATGTATGTATGTTTGTTTGTTTGTTTGTTTTTGGTAATACTGGGAGTGGAGGCCCAGAGCCCCACACATGGTAGACATACTCTCTACCGCTGAGCTACATTTTCAGCCCTAGAGTGCTCTTCTTTTAACTTTTATCTCAACAAATTAGGATTCTGACATCTGGACATTATAACTGATTAATTAGACCATTGATGTTTGAGATTATAAATATTGCTAAGGTGTCAAGCTAGAATTATTTATGAAATTTGAGGAGCAAAATCTCTAAAATGACTAATAAATAATGAAATTAAGGCCCTATTAAGATCAAGTAGGCTATTTGTTCTTACAAAGAAAAGCTGAAATTGCTGTATATTCTAAGTTTACAGTACCACTAAGTTAATTAGCTAAATATTTCCAAGAATTTCCTCCCTTTGTCTGTGTAGTAAAGGATGCAGTATACAGTAATGTCAGTTGATAATGAACCTGCCTATTTTTTACTCTATTCTCTGAGGACTTCATTTGGAGTCACAATTCCCTAGACAAACACTACCAGGCATTTCTGTCTCTTTCTTCAAATCTCAAAAGTAATTGGATTTGGTAAAGAAAACAATACATGACTCTTTTAAATTGGCTGCTATTTATTACCAGATATTGCAACCAGAGGGAAGAAAATGAATTTGCTCTGCCCTTTTCCCTTTCACTTTGCAGCAATCTCATAAGTTTTGAAATGCAAATAAGGAATTCAAAAGTAGAATGTTTTCCATTCTCAAGAAAGAGTATGATCAAACCCACTGTGTCTCACAAGCATTCCACATGGCTATGAACACTGAATATGGAGACATTAGTCTGGTCTGAAACTATGCTTGCTGAGTGGTTTTTAAAGCCTTATACAGAAGGATTCTAGCATCATGACAGAAGTAAGAATCCTATCGCCTTTCTTTTTTTATACTAGAATGAAAATGAAAGCCAGCAAGTTAGAAGGGAAGTGCTTTGGAGTTAGAAAGTTTATTACACATTTGTCTCTTTGAGTTGTTAGCTTGCCTCAGAAACTACAAACAACAAATAAAATATTTGCATTAAAACTTCATTTTTTAGCATAACCTCAAAATAAACATTTAAATTAGTTATAAATTACATTATTAGAACTGGTTTGAGCTTTATATACTAAGAGTAAGAAGAAACTGATTGATCAGGTCAAAGGGAAACTCAACCAAATCAGGTGTTTATTTTTCCTATGATAATTAGGTTTACATGGGGGTCTGAAAATATGAAATGTTTCCATTTCTTGCATTTTGTAATTCCAGTGATGGACTAATAGACAAATAATGAGGGGTATGAGTGAAGTCATCCTGAAATGGTTCCAAAAGGCCATTATTTTTAAGAAATGCCCTTACAGTATAGATACTCTCCTCCATCAAAAACATGACCAAAGAATCACTGTATTTTATTGATTAGTTACTTTTCTTATCTCTGTGACCAAAATACTTGACTAAAATATAGGAGGAATTATTTATTTTGGCTCACAGTTTCAGAGATGTTGGTTCACCATGGCCAGGAGGGTGTGGTGGAGCAGAAGGGATCATGGTGGCCAGGAAGCAGAGAAAAGGGGAACACCAGAAGAGGCCAGGGCAAGATACAATCCCAGTAACACACCACTTCCTCCAAAGGCCCCACCTCCTACTTTTTCCCACCTCCCAATAAATGGTGCATCATGTTATGAGTCCATAAAGAGATTAATCTAACATTAGGTCAGAGCCTTCATGGTCTAATGTCTCTTTGGAATGCCCCAGAGACACACCAAGAGGTGTGCTTTACTAACGTCCTGGATGTTTCTCAATCCAATCAAATTGACAATTAAGATTAACCATCACAGTGGTACATAAGATAATGTAGCAGAGAAGCACTGACAATAGTGCCGGGTATGGCACAGTGTTTTGCTCTTTTGTACACGGGGTCATTATGAGTCAGACCCAACTTGAGGCATCTAAAAACTAACAACATACAATTTGGACACTGTTACGTTGGATGAAACATTGTATTTATTAGTGTCTTATTGAAGGGTTTTCTTGGACACCAGTGTGCCTGATTATTTCTGTCTTCAGCAAAATGATTTGCATGAGCTTTACTTCTCTGTTAAATGCCACATTTAAAGGAGTCTTATGGGATTCCCATGTGCCAAAGAATAGTTTAGGTATTGAGACTTTGAAATATAAAATTGGAGAAGAGTAAATTCCCAGCTATAGATATTCTTCACAGTCACCAAGACTATTTCTCCTTTTTGAGCTTTGACCTTCAGAATGACTCACACTTGAGGAATAACCCTGATAAGCCAAAAGCAATGGGTAAACCTTGGAAATGTCCTGATATCAGATGACAGGCAACTTCTTTTTTATACTTTTCTAATTCTCTGGATTTCTTTAATGAATAGGTGTTATGGATCCATCATGGGGTCAAGACTATCATATAAGTAGGATTCTCCTTACAACGGTTATCAAGTTGTACACTTTACGTATGTGCAATTTATGTTAGGTCATGTTTACTTCAATAAAGCTTTTCTTTTAGAAAAATCACTATTGAAAAGATAGTGTCTGTAATGGCCACAATGACATCATTTTCATCCCTGGATTAGAATCATTTTGCACACACATCACCTTGACTCCTAACTTGCTGGGTGATGGTAACCCTTAAGGAACCTAACAAAGAAAGAATCCTATAGGTTTGATAGTGCTTCTGGAGAGGGGGAAAATGAAAATACACACGGAGGGCTAGCCACTCCCTCAAACATCTACTTACCAAAGATATTTGTAAGGGGACAGAAGGTCTTCGAGATAGAAGTTACAGGCATGTGGGTTTCTATGCGAGTGGCAGGGATCACAAAAAAAAAAAAAAAAAAAAAAAAGGAAAGAACTTCAGTGCCCAGGTCCTTTGGAGAAAGGAGCTTTTGTCTCCTTCTGTTGTGACCTATACTGGCACTGTCTCCATGAAGGATTAAGGACCTGCACATTATGGGGATCCTTAGGGTTTTGCAGCTATCTGAATAGGAAACAGCCGGAGACACCTCATCAGGGTGAAGAAAGTGCCCTGTGTCCCAAAGTGTAGGAGTGTCCTCTTGATGTAGCTGATGACTCCATGAGCAGACTGGTAATGCTGGCCAGATGTCATTAAGAATGATAATGAGATGTCACCGGTACTCACAGTATGGCACAAACTAGGAATATTGGGGTTTAACAAGTCAATATTTTTTTAACTAACATCCATTAGGTCAATGTACCACCCAGTAGATATCAGCATAGTAGGAGCCAAGTCTTTGATTTTATTCTTGCCTCCCCCACAGAAGACTTCTATAGTGATTTTTTTTCTTTTTGGTACCAATTACTTTAACCATTTACTGCCTCTCTTCACTCTACATTCAAAATAGAAATAATAATAGTTATTAATTGCACAAATGTTTTAGCTAAAATTTGCAGTTTTCTATGGAACATGTGATCTTACAGGATGGAATCATGATTTGAGTCATCTGTGAGTTCATATTTGGTTCTTTGCTGAAGAATCTATTTCAGTAGTGATCATGTGAGTTTTAGGAAGCACCAAGAAATAAAAATTCTATTTCCCATTAATGTGGGCAAATAATCATAGAAGAACTCCTACTATTCCTTTTTTTTTTTTTTTTAGAATGAGCTTAATGCTGAAAGCCTGCAGCTGTAGCCCTGTGGCATCTGATCCCGTTAGATCTCGGAAGCTAAGCAGGGTCGGGCCTGGTTAGTACCTGGATGGGAGACTGCCTGGGAACACCAGAAGCTGTAGGCTTAGGAGAAGGACCTGGCAACCCCCTCCCAAAAATCAGTCTGCCATTGAAAACCCTATGAACAGCAGAGAAGCACTGACAATAGTGTTTCCCCTGTTGTACAGAGGGTCACCATGAGTCGGATACCAACTCGACGGCACCTAACAATAACAATAACAATAATGCTGAAAACCATGCCATTGACCATTCTTGTCCTTTGACGGTGAGCAAGTCTTCCTTGTCCAGGACAAGGTGCCTACAAAAGGCCAGCATCTACACACAACACAGACGAGTTAACTGACTGAAGCTCCAAGTGTTTCTCATAAATCAAAACTAAAACCAACTTATGTTCAGATATAAACTAAATTAATTAGAAAGAAGCTGGGAATGGTGGCACATGCCTGTAATCCCAACACTTGAGAGGCTGAGGCAGGAAGGTCAATGTTGAGTTTAGAGGCCAGCCTAGGTTACATAGTAAGTTCCAGGCCAGCCTGGGCTATATAGGGAGACCTTGACTCAAAATAAAATAAAATAAAAATAATAAATAATTAAATTAATTGAAAATGAAGGGAGCCACACTAATCTGCATGGAGAATTTAACGATGGACATCTTTTGTAACAGCATCTATCCAAAATAAGCCAATGTCATCTGTGTACATTGCATTGTAGCCCACCAGTTCAGGAAAAATGTTTCCTCTTTTTACAAGTGTTTCTAAAGAGTAAATCTAAGGGTAAGAGCTGAACTTGTTCTTTTTCTTCAGATGAATAGTTCATTATTACCAACAGTGAAAGAGTTTAGTAGGCATCTGTATGTGACTCCGTCTGCCCAACAGAGAAAGAATCTCTTCACTTCCTTATTTTCTCACCCAAATCCTAACCCACCAGAGTGGCTCGTTGTATACTATTCCAGTGGAACTCCCCTTTAAAGCAGATATTATTACTTGAATTTCAACATTTCAAAGTCTTATTAAATGATACCCCCTGCCCCATAGCAACTATATTCATAGAACAAAATTCTGGTAAAATGTATTAAGCCACATAATAGAAGATAATTCCCTTGCACTGGATTTTTATTCCACCTGTCATAATTATAAAGGAGTTTTATTGAATTTTATGTACTGCTATATATTTTTTATATTCCTACTGTCTCAATTCATTCTTTTATAACTCATCCTTATTTTTAATGTTAAATGAGAATTTTGCAAGAAAAGAACATGTGAAGTCTGAAGACAAATTTTCACTTTTCATTTTAATACAAACAAAATCAAGTTCAGTCTCTATTTACCTGAGTAGTAACTAAACTTAAAATAGTGAATAGTACTGGATTTATGCCATTGTAGGTAAGTGGGTATCTGTAGTAATCTTTTCATCCAGCACTGTGAGATGACAATAGTTGTTCAGTCATGCGCCCCTGATGGAGATAAAGGTTGCAAGCTCATCTGCAGAGAGGTGCTGACAGTAAAGTTACATTCAGAGGGAAGTGAGTTAGTTTCAAGTCAGTAATATAGTGGATCAATGACTAAATACAGGAACTAAAATCATAAACCTTATAGAGGAAAGGAAAGAATGAAATTTTCAAGACCTTGGATTAGGAAGTGGAGTCTTAGATATGCCTCCAAAACATGAGCAATGAAAGAAAATTGGATAAATTAAACTTCATCAAAATTTAAAACTTTTGTATATCAGAGAACATTATCAGAAATGGGAAAAGACAACTAACAGGATGGGAGAAAATATTGGCAAACAATGGGTCTGATAAGGGTACAGTATCTAGACTATGGGAGGAACTCTTTCAGCTCAACAACAGAAAGGCAAGCAACCACATTTTTAAAATGACAGACTACTTGAATAGATATTTCTCAAAAGAAGATTTACGAGTTGCCAACAAACACATGAAAACTTTCACAATATTATTACTTCTTGGATACTTTTTTAGGTAAATTGAAATCAAAACCACAATGAGGTACCACTTTACCCCTGTAATGATGGCTAGAATTTTCTTTAATGGAAAGTAACAAGTATTTGTGAGGATATTGAGAAATCAGAACCCCTATACTTTTCTGATAGGAATGCAAAATTGTTCTGCCACTGTGGAAAAAACAGTTTGGCAGTTATTCAAAAAGTTTAGCATAGCTGGATATGATGATGCACAGCCTATAATCCCCATGACTAGAGAGGCTGAGGCAGGAGGATCACAGGTTCAAGGCCAGAGGCAGCCTGTGTAACTTACTGAGATTCTGCCTCAATATTAAAAAGGGGGGGGTGTGGGGGGGGGCAACTCAGTGGTAGATCACTTGCCTAGCATTTGCAAGACTCTAAGATCAGCCCTCTAGTACCAAAATAAAAAAACAAGGGAAAAAATGTTTAACACAAAATTACCATATGATCCCAAATTCCATTCCTAGGCATATTCAGAAAGGACTGAAAGTAGGGACTAAAACAAGAACATGTACATGCTTATTCATAGCAGCACTGCTCACAATATCCACAAGGTAGAAGTACCCAAATATCTAGCAACAGGTGAATAGATAAACAAATTATTGTATATATGTTGTTGTTGTTAGGTGCTGTCAAGTCGGTATCCACCTCATAGTGACCCTATGGACAACAGGCGAAACACCATTGTCAGTACTTCCCTGCTGTTAGTAGGGTTTTCAATGGCAGATTGATTTTTGGGAGTGGGTTGCTGGGTCCTTCTCCCATTGTATATATAGTGTAATATTATTCATCCATAAAAATGAATGTAAGTCAGGTGTGATGTCACACGCATGTAATCCTAGGACTTGGGAGGCAAAGGCAGAAGGCTCATGAGTTCAAGGCCAGCCCAGGTTACATAGTGAGGCCTATTCTATTTATATGAAATATCCAGAATAGATAAATCCATAAAAACAGATGGAAATTAGTACTGGGAACTAAAGGGAGAGGGGAAATGAGGAGACATTACTTTATGGCTAAAAAGTTTTATTTTGGAGTGGTGGAAATACTTTGCAACTAGATGTAGTGGCTACATAATATGGTGAATGTACTAAGTGCCACTGAATTTCTCACTTCAAAATAGTTTATGTTATGTGTATTTCACCCCAATAAACAAAACAAAAAGTCAATAATACAAAATAAATATGATTGTGAACTATACTTCCAGAACTGCTTAACAAGCACATCTGTGTAAATGTTTTTCATTATAGTACCTGGTAGAGTCAGGAGCAGTAAATCAGTTCTGAGTGGCCAGTAATATATCTCATATTCAGCTTGGGTTTGGAAAGTCAAAATAAGAAAATTAATTGATATTTCTTGTTCTTTCAGGACTCTCAGCTTGTATCCTCTGGACACAATAATCCAAGTAAGAAAGGCTTCTCTCTAGAGCTTTATGTGGGAGGGGTCAGACGGAATGGGAAGATGAGCATGCAATAGACAGTAGGCTTAAAAAAATTCACTAAAAAACACAATCAAGTGGGAAAATGAGCATCATTTGTTCAAGTACTGCCCAAATGGGTGATAAGATTCAATGGTGACCTTAAATGCTGATATCCAAAGGAAGAGAGGCCAAAACATAAAGTGGTAAATTCAAAGTGATTCTTTGAGAAAAGAACATAGTGTTTTATCATAGCTGGTCCCCAGTATATGTGAAAAGAAAAAGTTAAAAGGCAGACAATGACTTGCCTAAATTTAAAGAACACAAGTAGACAAAATGAATCAGAAGACCTCTCAGTAAATGACCTTACAATCTGTGAAGACAAGTCACAACTTGCTAGCTATGTATACCAGGCCTCTTCCAGAAACAGACAGACAAGGCTGTGTGTAGGAAGCCATTTCCTTATGGAATCAGTGGCTAATAAAACACATGGGCTTTGTCATCAAAGAGAGGAGTGGTCTGTGAAGTAGTGTTTTAATTCTCTTCTTTGGCACTACTAATTGATATTAATGCTGTCTGGGCCATTAAAAATGCATAAGCTACTCTGTTCGTGTCCTAAAAGCACACCCACAAAGACTGGGCTTTGTTAGTCTCTAGAGCAGCTAGTGAGCTGAGAGCACTCTGCCAGTTACAAGCTGTGTTTGAAGACAAAAATCACTCTGAGCTAATAGATGTGTCTGTAGAACTGAGGCTCATCTTCTGGGGATCTGTGAGGCAAAAGGGTTGGGGAGAAAAGAAATTCAGACATACGTGCTGGAACGCCCCTGAATTGTAAAGCGCAGATCAAGGGAGGGCAGTGAAGGGAGTGATGGCACCATGAGGCACTGGAAGAATTTTTGTAAGAGTTTTTCTAAGACAAGTTTCTCAATGCTTCCTCAGTGCCTAATGCCTTCATTTTCATAATATTAAGTTATTAAGTATCCTTATTGAATATTTAAATGTTAAAATAGATTACATCTACATTCCAGGCCAGCCTGGGCTGCATAGTGAGACCCTGTGACAAAAATAAATAAATAATAGACAAACAAAAGATAAAATAGACCGCAGAAAATTAGACTGCTCATTCAGATACTGGAATTACCAAACATCAGAATTCAGATATTAGAATTATCAAGCCTAGACTCTAACATAGGAGTTTTTAACTTCTAGAAGTAGAAGATTGAAAATGTGGCAAAGAGCAAGAAGATGCTCTTTAAGAGAAAGATGTGGTAAACAGCAAGAGGAAATGCTAAGCAGAATTTGAGAAATTAAAAAATAATAGAAACTAAAATTTCATGAGCAGGTTTAACAGCACATTAAGTATAGCCAGGAAAGAATGAATAAATTGGAAAATTGAATTGCAGAAGTTATCTAAGCTAGGTGCAGTGGTGCACGCCTGTAATCGCAGTGACTCGGGAAGCAGAAACAGGAGGATCACAAGTTCGAGACCAGGGGCAGTTTGCATAATTTAGGGAGACC
>VMDO01008780.1:11825-81699 GCA_007922755.1 Pedetes capensis
AAAAAAAAAAAAAAAAAAAAAAAAAAAAAAAAAAAAAAAAAAAAAAAAAAAAAAAAAAAAAAAAAAAAAAAAAAAAAAAAAAAAAAAAAAAAAAAAAACCAGGAAGTTATCTAAAAGGCAGCTTAGAGACCAAAATGGAAGGTAGAATATGGAGGTTAAGAAACATAAGAAATTCAGCAGGAAAATCTAACATACATCTACCTAGAATTCCAGAAAAGACATTTAGCTGAAAATTTCCCAGAGCTGAAAGACACAAACCCATAGATTCATGAACCAAATAGATACTAAACAGGATAAGTTAAAAGAAATTCACATACACACTTTACTGCAAAACACATACAGGGGGAGAAAACTTAAAATATCTTTTAATGTCTCCCAAATGGAAAAAAAAAAAAACTCCAGCTGATTCGACAGCAACAGCAGTAGGAACCAGCAATGAGATTATAATTTCACTAAAAAGAGAAAATAAATGGAGAAAAGATTGAAATTGTCCAAGATTTTGCTTTTCTTGGTTCAACAATTAACACCCACTGAAGCAGCAGTCAAGAAATCAAAATACGCATTGCATTGGGAAAAGTTGTTGCAAAAGACCTCTTTAACATGTTGAAAAGTAAAGATGTCACACTGAAGATGAAGGTGAGCATGACTCATGCCTTGGTACTTTCAGTCGTATCATATGGTTGTGAAAGCTGGACATTGAATAAGGGAGACAGGAGATGGGTTGATGCTTTTGAATTATGGTGCTGGAGACAACTATTGAATATATCATGGACTGCCAAAAGAACCAACAGATCTGTCCTAGAAGAAGTGCAACCAGATGCTCCTTGGAAGCAAGGATGGCTAGACGTCTTATGTATTTTGGATATGTAGTCAGGAGGGCCTAATCTCTGGAGAAGGATACCATGTTTGGGAGAGTGGCAGGCCAACAGAAAAAATGCAAACCTTCAACTAGGTGTATTAGCCCAGTGTCTGCAAAAATGGGCTTAAACAAGAGCATGTGCCTGGCACAGAATTGGGGAGTGTTTCATTCTGTTGTACATAGGGTCGCTATGAGTTGGACCCAACTTGATGGCACCTAACAACAACAAGCAACAAACCTGACAAAAGATATGGAAGACTTCAGGGGGGAAAATTAGAAAGTTATGAAAAATATTAAAGAAGACCTAAATAAATGGAACTATGACACCAGGTGTAGAGATTAGAAAATGCACAGTTATAAGCAAGAACTGAAAAGTGGGATTGCATTAAATTAAAAAGCTTTTGCACAGCAAAGGATGCAGTTCTCAGAATGAAGAGGCAACCTACAGGCTGGGAGAAAAATCTTTGCTAGCTCTACATCAGAAAAGGGATTAATATCTAGAATATGTAAAGAGCGCAAAAAATTAAACACCAAAAAATACAGTATCCAGTTAAAAAATAGGCAAAAGAACTGAACAGAGACTTATCAAAAGAAGAAACACAAATGGTCCACAATCATATGAAAAAATGTTCAGCATCCTTAGTCATCAGGGGAATGCAAATCAAAATTACACTGAGATACCTTCTCACTGCAGTCAGAATAGCTAATATCAACAAAACCAATAATAACAAATGCTGGCGAGGATGCTAGGAGAAAGGAATCCTTTTACACTGCTGGTGGGAATGCAGATTGATACAGCCTCTATGGAAATCAGTATGGAGGTTCCTCAGAAAACTGAAAATAGAACTACCATATGAACCAGCTATACCACTCCTGGGTTATATATGAAGTAATATAAGTCAGTATACCTCCAAGATACTTGCTCATCCATGTTTATTGTGGCATTATTCACAATAACCAAGGTATGGAATCAACCAAGGTGTCTATCAACTTGAGTGGACAAGGAAATTGTGGTATATATGCACCATAAAGAAGGACAGAATTATGTCATTTACTGGAAAATGTATGGAACTAGAGATCTTCATTTTAAGCAACATATGCCAGACCCAGAAAGATATACATCACATTTTCTCTCATATGTGAATATTAGACTTCAATATACATTCATTATTAAAACATATAGGTGATGAAAGTAGAAGGGGCCTAAGTAGGGAAAGATAAAAGACTAAAGAAAAGGGGGAAGGGGCAAGAAAAAAGGATAATGGGAGAAAAGAAAGGAAATATCATGTATACTCTTATAGCAAAATCGTGGTGTGCATATGTAGATAGATATACTCACAAAACAGACACGCAAGTAGAAGGGAGGCCATTGGTGGGGAGGGGGGAGGGGGTCATGGGAGAGGATAGGAGGGAAGTGAACATGAGCAATTTACAATGAAATGCCTGTATGGAAGTATGGAAATGTCATAATGAGACCCATTAAGTCATATATTAAAATTACAGTAAAAATTTTTAGAAAACATTAAAAAAAAGAAAAGAAAATGTGCTATTGTAAAGATTCAGCTTCGCTCCATATTGATCTGTAGATTCAGTTCTGCTCTGATTAAAGTTCCAACTCTTGCATATGTGGAAATTGGCAAGGCGATTCTCAAATTTATGTAATAGAGCAAAGGACTGAGAATAGCTTAAGGCAAGCCCAGTGAGTCCTTGCCTTTCCAATGTTAAAAAATTAAAGCTAAATAATACAGACAGCAATAGAGTAGTTGGGCAGTGAAACTGAATAGAATATCCAGAAACAGACCCAGAAATCCATGGAAACTGTACTCCTGGCAGAACTGATACCATGGATCAATGTGAAAACAGGGGCCATCTCATAATGGAATACTCAACATGGGAATAATCAGTTTCTTACAGGGAGAAAAACAAAGTTAACTCTCACCCACCAACATGTACAAAAATCAATCTAGATATTTCTGAAAGACCAGTAAAACTATGAACTTTCAGAAAATAGTATAGAACCATCTTCCCAATGCATCTCTTAAATAATACAAAATGGCAATTAAAGGAAAATATTGATAAATATGAGTATACTAAAATTACTAGAATGAACTTATAGTTCATCCAAAGATACTAGAAAAAAAATGACTAACACTGGGAAAAGTTGTTTAATATTTGTACTTATGATTTATATTTGTGATACAAATTTATTGTATTGAGAAAATAAAATACTTCTATAAATAAAAAAATTTAATTTTTAACAAAATGCCAAGTACTATGCATATATTTGTGTATATATTATATATATATATCAATAATACTTAGAGAAATGCAAACACTAGAATGAAATTGCCTGCTGCGGTAGCCCTGTGGCATCCGATCCCTTCAGATCTCGGAAGCTAAGCAGGGTCGGGCCTGGTTAGTACCTGGATGGGAGATTGCCTGGGAACACCAGAAGCTGTAGGCTTGGGAGAAGGACCTGGCAACCCCCTCCCAAAAAAAATCAATCTGCCATTGAAAACCCTATGAACAGCAGAGAAGCACTGACAATAGTGTTTCCCCTGTTGAACAGAGGGTCGCTATGAGTCGGATACCGACTCAACGGCACCTAACAACAACAACAACAAGAATGAAATTACATTCTACATTAAGTTACAAAAAAATGTTAAAAGTTTGACTATAACAAGTGTTTGTGCAGATGTGGAGCAATGGGAGATCTTTGATATTACCAGAGAGAATATTAATTTGGATACTACTTTAGGATTTCCTGAAAGCTGGACATATGGAAGCCCTACAGCCCAGACCTTCTAACGCATCTAGGTGAAAGCATGTTCAGGAATATTTGCAAATGCATCATTCATAATGGAAAAAATCTGAATGCTCACCAGGGCAAATAAACAGTTACAGCATATAAAAAGACAGATAAACAGAACAAATAAAAAGTTATAGGATATTTATACATTAGGATGTTACATAGCAGTGAGGATGAATAAAACCAAAGCTATATGCGTCATGATGGCTGAATCTGTACATTATAAGGCAGTGTCAGAATTAAGTCTCAGAAGAATGCATGCAGTATGATTCTACTCATATCAAGCTTAGAAAGAGCAATAAACAAAGAATACATATATGGTGTCAAAAACTATCAAGAATAGCAAGAGAATGGTTATCACAGAATCCTATTAGTAGATAGCTGGCAGGGAATGCTGGAAGAGTATGCAAGATATTTGGGGCACTCAGAGGTGGCTAGGTTACTTTTTGGCAATGTTTCTTTTCCTGGGGCCTGGAAGGTGTTTTCACAGTTAATTCATTTTAACTTCTTTAAACTGTCTACATATATTTCAGTACACATACATTTTTACATATATTAAATGCATGCTGCATTAACATTCCTTTAGGAAAAGCTTAGCCTTTACTTGACACAAACTAACCTGTGGTGTGGTGGAATATAAGAATGAGAACCCATTTTCACAAAAAATGCCAAGAGCCTTTGCCTCCTTCCTTCAGCCTTGGAGGTATTTCATTCTACACAGTCCATTGTCCTTTAGTATCTGATATTTATAATTCTGTAAATGGTAGTTGCCTGCAGTCTTAGCACTGTGGCTTCTGATCCTGTCAGATCTCGGAAGCTAAGCAGGGTAGGACCTGGTTAGTACTTGGATGGGAGACCACCTGGGAACACCAGATACTGTAGGCTTGGGAGAGGGACTCGGCAACCCACTCCTAAAAAAATCAATCCACCATTGAAAACCCTATGAATAGCAGAGAAGCACTGACAATACTGTTTCACCTGTTGTATATAGGATTGCTATGAGTCAAATACTGACTCAACAACACCTAACAACAAGTGCTAGTTATTGGTTTGTAATATCTGTAACCTACAAGCAAATCCAAAAATAAATTATTAACTAAATTAATATTAATGAGCATGACTCATTAATAATTACTGAACATAATGTAAATAAATCTTGGCAATGTAAAAGGAAAGATACAGTTGTTTGGTATTGAGAGAGAAAGCGAAAGGGTGGGGTGGAAGAGCAGATTGGCGAGTTTCCTCACTATTTATTACAAAAGAAAAGATATTGTCAGAAGTTGATTAATGAAAAAATAGAAGAGTAAATACATTTAAAGTTACAAATATCCACTAGAGACATTGAAAATAATAATAGAGCTAGTGAAAAATGTAGAGGAAGGAGTAGCATCAATATATTAAGTACCTTATCTCATTTTCATATCAGAAATGATTAGGTATTGTCTGAAGTTTGTGCATCTAAAAATAAAAATATTAGTTAATTGCTTAGAGTAATGATTGAAGGGCTAACAGAATTAAAAACAAAAGCAAACACTCATTACCTTTCCTCTACTGTTCAGATTTTGTCTTACCATAAACATGAACTACTATTAATATTTATGGAGAAAGTTATAGCATGGCCAAATTGTCCTTTGCAGTAGGCATGCAGTGCAATATGTCTGTTTTGATTCCCTTTTCCAAACTCGTGTCCATACCTTAACACTGCTGGTGGAGAATGTGATACTCCAGCAATGCAGTCAAATTAAGTGTTTAAAGGGCATGAATTACATATTGTTTATCATTTCGCTCAACAGAGTACCAAGCATGTCAGTTCCCAGTACATTTGTTGAATTAGAAAGGTAGCTATTGTGATTTTTTAAGTGGCCTATAATGCACTATCCAGCTATTTCACACCTCAAACAATATCCATCTCAGTGGTGAGTGTACCTTAAACCTCTTTGCTCTTTTTGTCTTGGTGCTGGGAATTCTATCTATGGCCTTGCTCATGCTAAATACCCACTCTACCATTGCCAACATGCCCAGCCCAAACCTCTTCTACTTTGGCAAGTGGTTTCTATGTTAGTGACAGATCATCAGAACAGAAGACATATGTCAGATTGAAAAGTAAATGTATCATACACATACACATTTACATATGTACATTTTTTGTGTGTGTATACATTTGTACATGCTTATATAGTACTTCTGTGACTCATTTCCCCCCTCCTCTCTATCTTTTATTTCTACATGCAAAGTGACCAACCTTCACCCAAGCTAGCCACTTAGGTCCAGTCTGTTAATGATCAATACAGGTTCCTCTCAAAGAGACCAGTGTGGTGGTATCCATCATGAAAGTAGCTAAGATAAACAGGATGAGCCTGAACAGTCCCCTATGTGGGCTGCATGGACATATCCCTTGAGCAACCCATTGAAAAAATCTCATACTGACTATGATTCTCAATGGCTTATACCCTTAAACATTTCAAATTAACTTTGGAAATTGCATCACCTAAAATTTCAAGATGGTAGGGGAATTTTGCATTTGTTTCTTTCTGTAGGACAAAAAAAAGTAGTAACTCCTGTCTTAATTCCAACCTGACTTTTCTCCAGAAAAGTTAACTCATTATCAACACTGAAAAATTGCTGAGAGGGCTCACTGGTTTGTTCATAAATAACCTGTTTGGCCCCATAGTATCCTTCCTATTTGCCAGCACCTGTTCCCACAACATTAAGTGCTGCTAAGAGCAGAAATAATCAGCTGTAGCTTTGTCCCTGTGCTGAAGCCAGCCCGTAACTCCTACAGCCCCACATCCCATGTACAATCCGGCCTATGACCTCTCAACCTGCGGGTTATCTGCCAGTGTTATTGGTGAAGGTAAAACATTTATTCAAACATCCAAGTAAGGACTTCTTTTATCTTGTTGATTCCTTGTTTTCCAACATAAATTGTTTAGAAATGTTTACTATTATCCGCTAAAGCTGAGCCTGCTCCTTTACATTCTTGATTATAATAATGCATGGTGTAACTGCTGGCAGCTATACCCTGGAGAAAGTAACCAGCTTCTCCAAATTAAAGGGAAAAAAAGAAGGCTCAACATATTTGAGAAGAATTTAACCCTCATTTAGTTTTGTCTCACATAATGCAGGTTTTAGGACTTTCTGGGGATTATGGCAGGAATGATGGTTGCTCAATGGAAAAATAATTCTAGAAAGTATTAAATTAGGTTTTTTTCCGGCATGGAAGGTAATTGACCAGGTCCTACATGTGTCCTAAATGAGAAAACTGTAGCCCTTCCCAGAAAGCCAAATATTAAAATATTAAAATATGAGTGCTAGAGAAAGTATATTAATCTGTCGCCTTGGCTTTTCAACTTGGTTTCACATGTACTGGGGACCTGATGAGATAGTTTGATGTCAACATAGATATCATGACTTTTTTGGTTTTCTCCTACCTGACTGGCTTTTGGATCGAGCAGCTATCTCTCCTGGGTGTGCTGGCCCCATGTACATGCACAACACAGTTATGTGGGAGGCAGGTGTATGAACTATAAATAACTGTCTCTTCCTTTTCTTAAAACTACTTATATTTTTATTGGAAAAAGAGAAGAAAAGATGAAGTTTGCTTTTGAGCTCAGTTTAGACAATATGCTTGGGAGATATTCCTTATATATCAGAGCTGACGAATGAAGCTTGGTACAGTGCATGGGCCCAAGGGCCTGATCAGCAGGCTGAGGTGTTCAGGCCTGACTTGAAAGAGCACAGCAAAGCAAGTTGCCACCACCAAGCCCATTTCCTGCAACTCAGCTTTCTGTAGGGTTTGTTCAACCATTACCCCTGTAGAGCCATCAGTAGATGCCGTATGAATGATCCTTCTCCTTCCATCCGCAACCTCAAGGAAATCCAGAGAAGCTCCTTACAAAATGAGGATGCATGTTACAAACCACCATTGATCCAGGATTAGAAATTACATTTTGTGGAAGGAGTTTTCCCTTAACACTATAAAAAATGAACTGTTCTCAAGCTCCTCTTAACTAAACCCACCAATGACCACATTTTCTTAAGTAGCCTCTCAGATGGTCAGGAAGTATTTCTGGTTTACATCTTCTGTTTTAACTTGAGATCCCCAAAACCTGCTGCCAGGGCTCTTCATGGGCCATAATTCTGCCGCATCTCCTGACGACAACCTTGTTGTTGTTGTTAGGTGCCATTCAGTCGGTGTCTGACTCATAGTGACCCTTTGTACAACAGATGAAACACTATTGTCAGTGCTTTTCTGCTATCATAGGGTTTTCAGTGGCGGATTGATTTTTGCAAGTGGGTTGCCAGGTCCTTCTCCCAAGCCTACAGCACCTGGTGTTCCCAGGTGGTCTCCCATCCAAGTACTAATCAGGCCGGACCCTGCTTTGCTTCTGAGATCTGATGGGATCCGATGCCACAGTGCTATGGCTGCAGGCAACTACAACCTTAGTGTTCTATAAAATCCTCTCCTCCAAGTTCTGGTTCAGTCTGACCCCATTTGGCTTGTCTTAGCACAAGAGATCAAAGTTCACAGTGTTCTTTGGATATAGAATGTTAATGGGTTTATTTCCTTAAATTTTCTGTGAAATGAGGAAGAAAAAAACTGATTCCATCTGTAACATACTCATCTTTTGGCAAAGCCTCCACTCCAAGTCTCTGGTTGTTTGCAAATAGCTCCTTAGTACCTACTCAAAGATCTGCTCCTGGGCAGTTGCATTACAAAGATGAAATTATTTTGCAAATCCAGTTCTCAAACAGTAAAAGCCTCCAGCACATTTTGAAAGATTGTTAATAGGACTAAAGAAGTATGTTTAATTTCTCTCACATCTTAAAGACTGCAAAACTCACATCGGTATTTTTTTCTACTTCCTTTTTAAGAGAAAGGTGATGCCGAACCAGAGAGTCCAGACAATGGCACATCTAATACATCGTAAGTCTCTTTAAGTCTCTTTCCTGTTTCTCTTGGAGATGACTGTTCTGTAATATGCCTTGTAAAATAAAACAGTGCAAATATCTTGTAATAGTAGTTATTATAAGGGAAGGAAGCTTCTGGCTCCCTTTTCTCATGATAATGTCTTTTTAAATACTGAGAGTGCAGGTGCATTTTGCTCTAGCACAGAAAAAGGAATCTTAAAATTGCAGATGCTTTTTATAAAGTTTAAATACAAGGAGATTTGAGAGGGTTTCCTTGGGGGAGGAGGGAGGTAAGCCCTTTAGAATTTGGCTGGAGACTTTCAGCACTGTGGTAAAATTTGCTCAACTTGTCATACATACTGGGGCACATTCTGTTCCACACACCTGTGAAGTACCCAAGTCATTTTAAAAGCCTGCAATCTGCAATCTCACCTCTGAATTATGTGAAAAATACAATTACAAATATCCCTGAAATCTCAAGAATTTGTTGATGTTTTTAAATTAACAAAGTTATTCCTAAAAGATAAGGAAAGGCACTTACAATGCATGCATTCCTCATACTATACTATGTTTTACCTTGTTCCTCTCAATATTTGAAGAGCCCAACTATGTTTTCAATGATTAATCTGGCCGGGCGTGGTGGCGCACGCCTGTAATCCTAGCGGTTTGGGAGGCAGAGGCAGGAGGATCACAGGTTCGAGACCAGAGGCAGTCTGCATAACTTAGTGAGACCCTGTCTCAAATAAAAGTAAAAAAAAATGGGCTGGGGGTGCAGCTCAGTGGTCCAGCACTTGTAGAGCATGCAAGTGCGAGGCCCTGGGTTCAACCCCTAGTACTGGAAAAAAAAAAAAAAAAAAAAAAAAGATTAATCTGATGCCAAATTCATGTAGCAACATTTAAATAACATAATTTACAAGTTAACAAAGCTTTGTTTTAGCTCCACGGGAATAAATATCTTTATTTATATTATTTTTGAGGCGTAAAATATGTTGTGTTATTTTAGGACAGCCTTTGTAAATGTATCTCTCTGTGGATCAGCACTCTTATTACTAAGCATTTAAAGTACTACTAATTAGAAATCACAGTTTGTATTATAATGTTGAGTGACCCAAGATCTCTTTCTCAGACTAGAACATTCCTTTGACTTGCATGGGATAGCTATGTATTTTGTAACAGATATGATTATAGGTTTGCTTTTCTTAAGATGGGCTGGGATTTAGCTCAGTAGGTAGAGCGCTGCACTGCAGTCTCTGAGGCCCCGAGTTCAATTCCCAGCACCTCAAAAATGGGAGAAGGGCCTGGCAATCCACTCCCAAGGAAATCCCGAAGCACTCAGCCATTGAAAACCCTATGAGGGTCGCTATGAGTCGGATACTGACTCCACGGCACCTAACAATAACAATAACAATTTCTTAAGATACTGCCCTAAAGGTTCTAAATAGTTCCATTGTTGTGCTTTCTGATGGTATAATGAATGTAACTGATCTTAAATGACCAAAATATTATTACTTTTTGAATTGTACCACAAAATATAATGGGAAAGAGTTTTAATGCCATCTGGAGGCGTTCTAGAGAACTGAAAAGGTAGAGTCACTGAAAATTTTAGTTGAGTAACATTTAGATTGGATAACTACTGATATAACTAGAATGTAAGCTATTAGGTGTAAGTTATATTTTTATCATTTATTTAAAAGAGCATTAATTGTTATAGAAACAATTTTCAAATTCTCAGTAACTGCATTTTTAGAGATAGATAAAAGAACATAGAAATATATGAAAAAGCTGCTAGCATACTACAGTTAATTTTATGTACTTTAAAATCACATTCAGCAGACACCAATTTTGTTGGTGCAGTTTGATGTGCCATTAAAGTTCTCTTTCTTCCTTTCTTTATGCATTTCTAGAAAGTTAATTCCCTAAAAGAATTGGTTTCCATTACGCAAAACCTTCTTTCTTATAATGTATAAAAATAAATAAGTTGTATGAGGAATTGCTTTTAAGCCCTCTGGAGATAAAAAAAATTGTAGAAGCCTGAAACATCACCCCATGTTTCTGCCTTTCAGAACAAAACAGTTCCTGAGTCTCCTGCCTTGCATTCTGCATCCCAAATTAGAAATAACAGAAACAAAAGCTTGAATTTGCAAGAATCTCTCTTAAAAATGGAGAATTCTGAAGTTGGAATCTCTCAAAGAGCTCTCTCACAGTAGTTGTAACATAATTAAGCAAGAGGAGCACCTTGTTATGAATAAAATGAGACTCGGGATGCCTTAGACATGTGTAGCATTGACATTCTTATAGGAAGTACCTTATTTGAGCTTTACTTAGGTCAGTAGGGCAGGGACAGTAAATCTGAATTACAGGTAAGGGATCTGAAGATCGGAAAGGTCATTCAACTTAAGGGATAAATGAGGACATAAACTTTCTCATTTTTTACTATGTGCCATACTGAGGGATGTATGTGTCTCAAGAGACAAAGCCAAGCCATGAGTCAGAATCAAGTAAAAACAAAACAAAACAAAACAAAAAGAAAATTGGAATCATATTATTTAAGTGGTAAGTGTACTAGCTTGATAGGGCTACCATAACAAATACCACAAACTAGGTAGCTTGAGCAACAGAAATTTATTTCCTCACAGTTTTGGACCCTGGAAGCCCCAGATCAAGGCATTGACAGGGTGGATTCTTTCTGAGGACTATAAAGTAAGAATATGTTCCAGAACTAGCTCCTTGGCTTGTATATGGTCATCTTTTTCCTGCACATATCCACATCATCATCTCTTTGTACGTATCTGTCTCTGTGTGTCTTTCATAAGAGAACCAGTCATATTGGATTAGGAACCATCCTAATGACTTTTGGGCCCACTCTAATGATCTTGTTTAACTTGATTACCTCTATAAAGACCCTCCAAATATCTTCAAATAAGGGCACATTCTGAAGTGCTGGAGGTTTGGACTTTAACATATGAGTTGGATAAGTGGGGGGCAATTCAACCCCTAATATTAAGGGTTAGAACAATGGGAATGATTCAGCAGGCAGGTAAACAGAACCATCAGTGGGCCAATTTCAGAAGATGGAACAAGGAGAGAGGAATTAAGTAAAATAGTCAAAAACTTAGGGGCTCCATGTGAGCTGAAACAGCAAAGCAAACCAAAGGAGATTAGTGATAACAAATACAAGGCACTAGAAACAGAAATCTTTCATATCCATGGTGTGATGGGACAGACTCAGCTTCGGGAATTCCTGTACATCCATCTGTCTATATAATTCTAATGCCCTGTGGGTGATTTAAATCCATTATATGAACTTAAAATATAGTATATAGTCAGTCAGGAGTCTCCAGAAAGCAGAGGCTATTTCCAAAACAAGCATCTTCCCTCACTAGCTTCCTTTAAAAGCAGGAGATTAATTATGATTGGTTTTAGACACTCATTGCCTGGTAGAACAGAATAGTCTGTATAATACCTGAAGATCCCTTCAGGATTTAATGATTCAGTGATTCCAGAAAATGAAAGGAACATTTTAATCTTAACATACATACCCAAACACACAAAAACATAATTAAAATATGTCAGAATTTCAGTTACCTTAATGATGGAAAATTTTACATTGGACTAACTCTCCTACACATAGGTATTATAAATTCTGGACAGAATATTTAAAAACTGTGTGAAGTCTAATGTTTAAAAAAAAGTAGAGAAAGTAGGAAAATTGATCCTTGAAAGAAGGGACTGGGTGGGAGCTAAATTTATATAGTTTCTCCTTGGAAGCACTCCCCCATCCACAGAACTATTAGAACTCAAGGAGAAAAGCCACACTTGTAATGGCTTGAGGTGTCAGAAGGAGTGGGGATTAAGGGAGGACATCTCATAAAGAAGGTAGCCATAGAGAAGAGAGCCCCCAATTCTGTATATAAATTTTCAACAATCCTTGAATGCTCTCCAAATATCATATGTGTGGGGAGGATGAGCACTGTGGAAAATAATAACTAGAAAGCTGAGGAAGATGAGCAGAGATTTCAACTATTGCCTGCTTCCTACAGCTACTGACTATTGCGTTTGGAGTTTAAATGTTACCCAAGGTAGAAGTGTGAGGTAAACACCTCAAATTTTCTAACCTTAAATGGGCTATACCTTCCAACCTAAGAATCACCCTAAAATTAAATGTAAATCCAAAGCAGATCCTCCCTGACAAATAGCAATACTCAGCATCTGTAAGTTCAAGCTAATCAGCTAGAATTTTAATTGCCTGGAAGAACAGAAGAGTTAACACTTTTTAAAAGATGAAAACAAAGTCTAGAGTCTCCATAACATATCATCCATTATGTTCAATATCTAATCATAAAATAAAAGCTATATGAAGATGTAGGAAAATGTGATCAATAGTTGAGAAAAAATAGTCACTATAATTCAGTGACCTAGGTGACCTAAATTTAATTTTTTTCAGACAGAAATTTTAAAACGATCATTGTATGACCAAAAATATAAAGGAAAACATGGTCATCATGACTGAAAAGAGGAGAAATCTCATCATGGAAATATAAGCTATTAAATAGAACCAAATGTTGAGTGCCTTGTCACATACCTATAATCCAACCAACTCAGGAGGTCAGGGGAGGAGGATTGCAAGTTAGATGCCAGAGATAGGTTGTGGAACTTAATGAGATCCTGTATCAAAATAAAAAGGGCTGGGGGTATACTTGTGTAGCATACCTGAGGTCCTGGATTCAGCCCACATACTCCAAAAAAAAAAAAAAAAAAAAAGACGGAAGGAAGACAGGGAGGGAAAGAGGGAGAGAAGAAGAAAAGAAACAAATGGACAATTTTGGAACTAAAAAGTCCAATATTTGAAATAAAAAATTTACTAAGTGGTTTTAAATGAACAATGGAATGACAAGGCAATAAATATCAATAAATTTAAACTCTGATCAATAAGAAATACTCAGTGTGGAGAACTGTGAGAAGAAAGATTTTTATATGATGAACAAAGCCTAAATGAATTATAAGATAATATCTGTCAGTCTAATATACATACATTGGAGTATCCAAAGAGCAAGAGAATAGACCAAAAAAATTGGAAGAAATAATAACTGAAAAATTCGCAAGGCATATGAAAACATTAACTGGCAGATCCAAGAAACTCAGCAAGTCCCAAGCAGTATAAACACAAATAACACCATACCCTGGAATGTTGCAGAAAACTAAAGATAAAGAGAAAAACATACAAAAAATCTGAGATAATTCATTTCTAATGAAGAAAGTTTGTCAGGCTGAAGAGTAATCTCAGATGGAAGCTCAGACCTATATAAAGCAAATAGTTACAGGAAATAACAAATATATAGGTATATATAATTGTTTAATATAAGAAATAAGGGCTGGGATTTAGCTCAGTTGGTAGAGCGCTGCTCTGCAGTCTCTGAGTTCCCGAGTTCAATTCCCAGCACCACAAAAATGGGAGAAGGACGTGGCAACCCACTCCCAAGGCAATCCCTAAATATTCAGCCATTGAAAACCCTATAAGGGTTGCTATGAGTCAGGCATGACTTGACGGCACCTAACAACAACAACAATATAAGAAATAAAATACAGTGCTGTGCCAGAGAAAAATTACATGTTATATACAGGGGAGTAATGGCACAATTAACTGGAGAATTCCCTTTACACACACACACACACAGAGTCCACAATGTACTGCAAAAATATCTTTAACATGCTGAAGGACAGAAAAAGACAAATGGAACTGTCAAAGCTATAATCCTAAATCAAGCAAAAATATCCTTCAAAACTGAAGATAAAATGAGACATTTTTGGATGTATAAAATCTGAGGTAACCAGGCACAGTGGCACATGATCATAACCCCAGCACTCCAGAGGCTAAGTGAGAAAAATTATAAGTTCAAGGCCAGCCTGTGTTACATAGCAAGACCCTGTCTCAAACAAACAAACAAACACAATCTGAGATAATTCATTTCTAATGAAGAAAATTTGTCAGGCTGAAGAGTAATGTCAGATGGAAACTCAGACATATAAAAAAGGAAATATTTATTGTTGTTATTGTTAGGTGCCTTCGAGTTTTATCCCACTCATCGCAACCCTTATTGGGTTTTCAATGGCTGATTGTCTGGGGATTGCCTCGGAAATGGATTGCCCGTCCTTCTCCCATTTCTGCGGTGCTGGGACTCAAACTCGGGACCTCAGAGACTGCAGAGCGGTGCTCTGCCAACTGAGCTAAATCCCAGCGCCTGGAAATATTTATAGGAAATAACAAATACATGAATGTATATAATTGTTTAATGTAAGAGATAAAATACTGTTTTATGGGATTTTTGATGTATGCAGAAGTAAAATATGTAACAAAATAAAACAAAGGTTAAGAGATGGCAAGTGGAATTGTATAGGTGCAAAGTCCTAACATTTTATGCACAGTGATATAAAATTAAATCTAAGTTAGACTGGCTATAAGGATACATAATATAATACCCAGAGAAAACCCTAAATACCAAAAAGCAGATTAACTAAAAAGTAACTAGAGGAATTAAAATGCCAAAAAAAAAAAAAAAAGGTTAATGCAAAAGATGGAAGTAAAGAACAGAAACAAAAAACAAAAGGTATCAGTAGAAAACAAACAGAAAAATAGTAAACCTGAACCTAGCCATATTAATAATTAGATTAAATTTAAGTGGATTAAAGACTCCAATTAAAAGGAAAAGATTGTCCAGACTGGTTAAAAAGTCAAAACTATTTTCTATCTACAAGATACACACTTCAAGAATAAAAACACAAATAGATTGAAGCCATAAAATGGAAAAGATAAACTATTTAGATAGTAAACACAAGAATACTGATATAACTATTAAAAATACAAAATAATCTTTAAGACAGGAGATGAAAAGGAACATTTCAAGCCAGGCATGATACCACACATCTGTAATCCCAGTGGCTCAGGAGGCTCAGAAGGATCTCAAGTTCAAGGCCAGAGGCAGTCTGAGGAATTTAATTAGACCTTGTCTCAAAATAAAAATAAAAAAAGGACTAAGAATGCAGCTCAGTGGTAGTGTATTTGCCCAGGATGTATGAGGCCCTGGGTTCAACATGCCAGTACCAAAGTGGGGGGGAGTGACATATTTCCTGTACTATGAAGGTCATTTAATAAGGAAAACATAACATTCATAAATATATATGTATTTACTAACAGACTTTCAAAATATATGCAATAAAAATTGATAAGAATAGCATCATACTTGGAGATTTTAACACATTTTTCTTTTGTAATTAGTAGAAAAATTACTAAAATATTAGGAAGTAGATGCAATATGAAGAACATTGTCAGCCAATTTGACTTCATTGATACTTGTACAGTTACATACCCAACAATCACAAAATACAGAATCTTTCCAAATGCATGTGAAGCATTCACCAAGACAGGCTTTATTGTAAGCGATGTAAAAGTTGTTGTTGTTGTTAGGTGCCGTTGAGTCGAGTCCAACTCATAGTGACCCTTATAGGGTTTTCAATGGCTGTTTTGGGATTGCCTCGGGAGCAGATTGCCACGTCCTTCTCCCATTTTTGTGGTGCTGGGACTCGAACTTGGGACCTCAGAGACTGCAGAGCAGCATTCTACCAACTGAGCTAAATCCCAACCCACGTGATGTAAAAGAGTATCAGCAAATTTTGTAGGATGAAAATCTTACAAAGTGTATTCTATGATTACAACATAATTATAAGTCAATAGCAACAAAATATCTAGAAAATCTCTAATATTTGGAAATTAATTATTAATTATTATGTATTTAACCAGTCCTAGTTTTTGAGCTAAAGGAAATTAGAAAGCAATTTTAACTGAATGAGAATGAAAATACAATTTATAAAATTTTTAGGATTCACTAAAACAACAAGTACAACAATAGGGAATTGTATAGCTTTACATGCTTATCCCAGGAAAGAACAAAGTTGAAAATCAGTAATTTATATTTCCACTTTAAGATCTAGGAAGAGTTCAATGTAAACCACATAACTTCATGAGTATGTTGGAAAAATAGCGAAAGATAGAAAAAAAACCCTGCTAGAACAGCTAAAATAAAAAAATAGTAATAATACCAAATGCTGGCAATAATGCAAACAGACTAGATCACTCATATAATACTGCTGAGAGTATAAAAAGATAGATCACTATAGAAAAGAACTCGGACTTACATCAAAATCATGATGCACACATATAGATAAATATTCTCACAAAAAGGAATACAAATAGAAAGGAGACCATTGGTGGGGAGGGAGGGGATAGGGGAGGCAGCTCATGAGAGGGCAAGGGAGAAGTTACGTGAGCAATGCACAATGAAATGCATACATGGAAATGTCATAATGAGACCCATTAAATTTTACAATAAAAATTACTGACAAAAAAGTTTTAAAAAAAGATCTAGGAAAAGAAGACTAAATTTAACCGAAGATAAATAGGAGAAAATATACAATAAGGGTAAGAATAGAGATTTCCAAACAATGGGGAAAATTAATGAAACCAAAATTTGGTTCTTTTAAAAGGTTATTAAAATTAACAAAACACTAGCAAAACTGATCAGGCAAAAAGAGAACATATATTACCAACATCACCAATCAAGGGGGACATCATCACATATCCAATGAATATGTAAACAATAAGTGGACATTACGAGCTACTTTTATGCTAATTAATCTGACAATTTAGGTCAAATAACTTTCTTGTAAAAAATTGGAGTTGATCATAGTTGCCACAAAAAGAAATAGGAAATCTGAATGACTCTGTTGCAATTAAACAAACTGAGCTCAGAATCAAATCTTTCCACAAAGAAAATGCCTTCAGGGCCAGATGGTTTCACTACTAAATTCTATTAAAATTTTACATTAAAAATGTTTTGGAGCATGCTGGTATATATCTGTCATCCCATCACTTAGGAGGCCAAGGCAAGAAGATCATGAGTTTGAGGCTATATAGCAAGACCTTGTCTCAAAAAAAAAAAAAAAAAACTAAACAAAACAATAATGTTTATAGCCAGTGGAACACAATAATGAACAATTAGTCTTATATAAACTTTCAGAAAATGAGAGAGGAAGGAAAACTACACAATTCACTGTATATGACCATTGTAACTCTGGTACCAAAACCTGACTTATACTTTACAAGAAAAGAAAATTATAATCCAATATCTCTTGTAAACCTTAATGCAAAAATTTTCAAGATATAAACATATCTAATCTAGTGATTCATGAAAAGGATATAATTCATTTTCGCCAAGTAGGATTTATTGCAAGACTGCATGGTTGGTTTGGCATTAGAGGAAAATCAATTAATGTGGAGTTGGGGCTTTAGCTCAGTTGATAGGGTGTTTGTTTAGCATGTGCTCAGGCCCTGCATTCAATCTCCAGCACAGCACTCAATCAATCAATCAATAAATAAATGTTGTTAAGTACCATCAGGTTGGGTCTGACTCATAGCGACCCTCATAGGGTTTTCAATGGCTAATTGTTTAAGGATTGTTCTGGGAGTGGACTGCCATATCCTTCTCCCATTTTTGCTATGGTGAGAATCAAACCCAGGTCCTCAAAAAGTGTGGGAAGCAGCACTCTACCAACTGAACTAAACCCCAGCCTCTAAATAAATAAATAAATATCAATTAATGTAATCTACTATAATAGGATAAATGAGAAGGAATCTAAAAGATGCAGAAAAACTATTTGGAAAAATGTAACACCCATCAATGAATTTAAAAAACAAAATGAAAAGACTCCCAGCAAAGTAGGACTAGAAAGGAACATATTTACTATGATGATGGACAACTGCCAAGAAAAAAAACTACTACTATCACCTCCAGTGGTAAAAACTCCAGACATTTTCCTTCTAAAATCAGAAATATAGCAATGATGTCTGTTGTTATCTCTGTTCAACATTGTACTTTAGATTCTAGTCAGTATCAGAAGGAAATAAGGGACATAAACAGTCAGAAAAATGGTTATTTACAGAGAAAGTCCTAAGAATCTAATAAACAGCTGCTAAAATCAATAATTTATCAGGATTAATATGTAAAAAATCTATTGTATTTTTATCTATTGACAAACAATTAGAAAGGGAAACTTAAAAAGAAATTTCCTTTAAAATGACATAAAAACAAAAACTACTTAATAAATTTAGCAAAAGACATATGAGACTTGAATAATGGAAACTACAAAACCCTGATGAGAAAAATTTAAGACCTAAATGGAGGATGTTCATGAACTGAAAAACTTGACAATGTCAGCATCTCAGTTTTTCTCATACCAGTCTATAAATTCAGTACAATCTTGATCAAAAGATCAGCAGGACATTTCTGTGGACAAAAGAATATATGCAAATGACTAATAAGCATATGAAAGGGTGCACTTCCCTAATAACATTCATCTTAGGGAAATAGAAATGAAAGCCACAGTGAGATGCCCACTTACACACCCACTAGAATGGCTCAAATCAAAAGGTCTGACACCACAAACAGTGGCAAAGATAAGGAGCAATAGGAATGCTCTGATATTGCTGGTGGGAATATGAAATGGTGAAAAAATTTTTGAAAACTCTTATAAACAAACATTTATTGCATAAGCCAGCAATTCCGTTTGTAGGCATTAGTACAAGAAAAATAAAAAACATACATCCTTTGAAAGACTTATACAAGAATATACATAATCATTTTATTCATAATAGATAAAAATCAGAAACATCTCCAATGTCCATCAAAAGGTGAATGGACAAACAATTGTGATATATTCATACAGTGGAATACTGTAATCAAAAAGCCACTAACTGCTCACACATTACAACATTGATGAATCACAGAAGTATGTTAAATGAAGGAGGCCAGACACAAAAGAGTGTATACTATGAGATTTGTTTTATATGCAGTTCCAAAAACAGGTAAAACGAATCTATTGAGATAGAATTTGTAACAATGATTGTTATGAGGTGCTGAGGGTTGATTGGGAGGGGATATGATAGGACTCTCTGGAGTGATGGAAGTTTCCATACGTTAACTTGGGCTACGCAACAAAGATGCTATCAAAACTCACTGACATCTACATTTATGATCTGGGCATTTCACTCTATGTAAATTTTGCTTCAATTTAAAAGAGAAAACTGAATACATAAAAAGGATAAAAGTATTGATGTGGCAGCTTTTCTACCTGATAAGATGTTAATAATTAATCTGTTTTGAGCCCTTAGCTTGACAAGGTGAACTCTCAGCACTTGACATGTTTTATCCCCCCTTAATCCTCACAACAATCCAGTAATACTCCCAATTTTACAAGCAACAAAGCTAATTAACATCACTGCATTTATATAGCTTGAGGTGGCAATGCCAGGACTTAACCCCAAGATTCAGACCCTAAAAGCCAAGCTCATATTGCTGCCTTCTCATAGCCCTGTATGATTTCTCTGGGGGTAGTAACCATCCTGGAATGAACAAGTAATTAATGTAATCCTTAAAGAGGGGGAATAGACCAGTATCCTTCTTAACTGCCACCCACACTAGAAATGGTAACCAAAAAGAGATTCCCAAGATTCAGTGAAGGCCACAATGGAGCAGGATCCTCATGTTTGCTCTATCCAGGCTTGTCCATCACTGAAAAATGTACTCTCAAGTCAGAGGTCAGTACCGTAGGTGTGGAGACAAATCCTAAAAGAGTACCCTTCTACATTTATAGATGGTCCTCAATTGAACAAAGTAACTGTAGTCTGAAAGAATAAATGAAGAATTTAAATGACCTTCATGAATTAAAGAAATAGAATTAAATATGAACTATTAAACTCCTAGGAGAAAAAAAAAATAACCACAATGAGGCAGAAGGAAAATGGTTCATCCAGGTGTATATGTTGTTCTGCGAAAGAGTTGGAAATCATTATTAAGCTCAGACTGAGCTACAACGACCCATGAAATGTTCATTCTTCAAAAGTTAATATATTGAAGGTGACCATTACTGAGAAGGAACTCAATAAATCATCATTACTGCTATTATAACAGTATCTATGAATTATAAAAGCTAGAAAATAGCCCTGTCTCTGCAACTGATCAGAGCTTTATTAGAATGTTAATCTGTTCTTTAAAACAATGTAGAAAAGTTAGAGTTAAGAGTAGTAAAAACAATAATTATTAGAAAGTCTTAAAAGGCCTTCTAGTGTGCTTGGGGCTGTGAAGAAGGAAAGCTGAGCAGTCAGTCTCACCAGAGGTGTCTGCCAGAACAAACTCTTCCCCAAGGCTGCAGAGGATAGGACCTTCAACAAGAAGTGCAGGGCTTTGCTTCTGTCCAGAGAGAAGAACAAAGGGCCTGAAAGAGACTAAAGAATTCACCTCTAGGTGTGGAGATATATCTCAGAGAAAGAGCACTTGCCTAACATGTGAAGCCCCGGATTCTGTCCCCAGCACTGTAAAACAAAAAAACAAACAAAATCAATTCACCTCTACTACTGATTTCTCTCTCTTTTAAAATTTCTTGGAAGACATGAGGATCACTGACCAGTAGAACAGAGTGGAACTAGATTATGCCCAAAGACCCTGTCCTGGCATAGAACACACAACTCTATGAGTCATGTGTAAACATGAAATGGACCTGTTCATATAAATGAAAAGTATTCATTTCAAATTTCTATGCTCATTGTAGAACTATCTTAGAATGTGTGAAAAACTCCAGGGTAATAATTGTGTGTTAAACATATAAAGAAATCTAGCATACTTGTCTTTTCTGAGCTTTAATGTAACCTCATTTTGTTGTTATTAAATATGAAGATAGAGTAAAATGCAAAAAATCTATCATTTATGCATGTGCATTTAATAACAAGGTTATACAAACTGGTCACATAATTGTGTCTGGAAGCTGAGAGATGAAAGTCTCTTTAAAAGAATTATTACCAAAGATTTTTTTTCCTGAGAAACTTGAATGTTCCTGATATTTATTTTGGCTGTGGAGATCTGTGTCTAAAATGATGAATTGTGGCTGATCTTTTAGTGTATGAGGTACCTGGCCATTGAGACCTCCTTTCTATATCTGTTAAGTGATTTGTCAGGAGTCTGTTAGCTAAGAAAATGAGAAAGCTAACATACAGCCTCTGCTGGAGAAAGTTGGCCAGAACCTATTTCTCCCACTTGTAGACATCAAGAATGAAAAATGAAATAGGAAGAGCCCCTTCAGCTTCCTTAGGCCACTCTCCATGCACATGCACAAACTAGACAGAGGCCTGCAAATGGCATGGCTTGCCCAGTGGGGAGAGAGACCACCGTGAGCAGCCTGCAGGCAGCAAGGAGCCGCTGCATGGAGCACATTGCTGCAGGAGAAGAGCTGGTGAGGGAGTTGTCAGTTTACCTGCGAGGTAGGTCAGGTGTTATGACGTACTGGTTCCACTCCCAGATTAAAACAGAAGAATGTCAGTCAGAAATGCTCCTATAAAAAAGGGTGTGAAGGTGTGTCTTTGAGTCCCTCCTTTTAATTTTTGGGGTATATACCTACCTCAACCTTTTCAAATCTAACCTATCTGGTCAGAAGTACATTTTACATCGTAGCCTGTAGAAGTGTGTATGCTGAAACCAAAGAATTGCAAACAGTGCCTCTTTTTTTTAATGACAGTACCAGGGGGTTGACCCCAGGGCATCACACATGCTAGGCAAATGCTCTTCTGAGCCATACCACCAGCCCCTTTTTCATTTTTCATCTTGAGACAGGGTCTTGCTAAGTTGTGCAGGCTGCCTCTGGCCTCAAACCTTCAATCCTCCTGCCTCTGCCTCCCATTGCTGGGATTGCAAGCAAGCACCATTGGGCCCAGCTTGGCACTTCCTATTCTTATTAGGTATTTTAAAATACAGATCACAACCACTCAAATTCACTTTCATCATCCACAGTTCACAAAGCACATTATAGGTTACTGGCCAGCCAGTGTGGTGCTCTGTGACAAAAGTGTGGGGAAGGAGAAGGAAATCATGTGAATCGGGCCTTTCCATGTCTCCATCCCTGCCAATAAGTGAGCTCATCAGTCCTCCCAGTGGCTTACGATGCTGGGTTCTTCTTTCCTCATTTTACAGATGAGGAAACCAAGACTGAAAGTGCTTCTCCAAAGATTTTCAGCCAGGAGCACTGTTCCAATGTAGGCCTTCTCTCTCTGGCCCAAATAGCCACGGACGTCACTAGTTTGTACGGCTCCCTGCAGCACTCTCCAGAGAACCTAGTGGCATTCCAGTGGGACCTATGAAAGCTTTAATTCAAGAACTGACAACTCAACATTTTAGGACTTGTCCACAGGCTCAAGACATAGCTACTTGGGGTTTATGTCCTAGAAGAAGTAATATTTTCAGTATCACCTAGTTAGACCACATATGCAACTGGTTTTCCCCTTATATTTAAGGTAGACACAGTCTCCAGAAGGAAATTTGGCACCTTTGCAATGAGCTCTTTCAGTCTACAGAGATATTAACTAATAAGACTTCAATGCTCTGTATTCACTGTGGCTTTAGCAGATGGTCACATTTTTCTGAGGAGACACTCGGGCTATGGAAGCGTATGGTTTGTATTACCATTTTTATTGACTTCAGTAAGTAATCAATAAATATCACCTCATATTAACAGACCAGTTATGCTTTCTTCCAATACAGTGTTGTCTTGCCTAAAGTTTTTTCATATTCTTTTGTTGGAACTTCTTCCAGCATTTAGAACATAGTATTTAGTCATTACAAAAGTATAAGTGTGAATAAATGAACGGATGCAGAATAATGCAGAGATGTTTGGAATACGTACATTGTGCATTTTATATACCACCTTTCAGAAATACCATTAGCTAGATGTGCTCTTTGTCTGTTCTGGGTTCTAGTTAAGATAGAAACCTCTGAACACAGAGCTCCTGTGTTTGCAAATTGAATTTCTCCCTGTCACAAGACCACAGGTTCTCTTTGCCTGGTACTGTAGGATACTTCCCATGCATTAAACATCTATTTTGTGCCAGGCAATGGGACCCATTGCTTTATTTAATCTTCACAACTGTCCAGTGAGATGTGTTAGCATCACACTATTACATCTCATAGTACAGGAGAGAAGAGCGGGTCGCACAGAAGTTGAGTTGGCTCGTGGAGGTTTCAGTGTTGGGAGCAGCAGAGCCCCAAATCTGGCCAGTCACCTGGCTCGAGAGCCACTCGAGACACAGCCTAGGGTCTGTGGCCTGGCACAGTGGCCCCATGAGGGAGAAGAGGAGGTTTTAAGGAAGAAATCCCTATCTGAACAAATGACTGATAATTCCCTAGAAGCCCGTACTCTCTGCCTCCCTCCCCGTTGACAAGAGAATTGCCTTCCACAGACCCTGTGAGGAGGTGAGAGGAAGCCTGGTTTCAGATAGGCATTGTTGTTCTTAGGTACCACCAAGCTGGGTCCAACTCATAGCCACCCTATATGCGACAGAATGAAACACTCCCTGACACTGCCATGCCTGGCACTATTGTCAGTGCTTCTCTGCTATTCATAGGGTTTTCGATGGCTGATTGTTTCAGGAGTGAGCTTCCAGGTTCTTCTCCCTAGCCTGCAGCACCTGGTGTTCCCAGGCGGTCTCCTATCCAAGTACTAACCACGCCCTACCTTCCTTAGCTTCCAAGATCTGATGGGATTGGATGCTACAGTGGTATGGCTGAGCTCCTGGAGACAGCCATGCTGGAGTTGGAACTCATCTGACAGTCCAGGAGCTGACAGGAGTAAAATGACAGCTTCCAGCTGCGCCCCCCTGTTGCCTCAGAGTGCCTTCTGCTATTGGCCTAGGGTGTTTCAGTAGAGCTGTGCCTGTGTGATCCCACAGGAGGATGTGAACTGTGTTGGCCTCCGCCTTCAAGGTTCTATGCTCTTTAGCTTCTTCAGTAGCTGAATCTCCAAAAGGACAGAAATCGCAGGGAGACTGTCACGTAACCAACTTTCACACACAAGTGCTCACTCACAGTTTGTTGTTTGTTCATTGGTTGGTTTGGTTTTTTTCAGCACTGGGGGGTTGAACCCAAGGCTTCATGCATGTTAGGTAAGGACTCTACCAATGAGCTAGACCTCCATCCCTTTGTTTATTTTTTATTTTGAGATAGGGTCTCGCTAAGTTGGTCCGCCTGCAGCTGTAGCCCTATGGGCCTGCAGCTATAGCCCTTTGGCATCCGATCCCGTCAGATCTCGGAAGCTAAGCAGGGTTGGGCCTGGTTAGTACCTGGATGGGAGACCGCCTGGGAACACCAGAAGCTGTAGGCTTGGGAGAAGGACCTGGCAACCCCCTCCCAAAAAGCAATCTGCCATTGAAAACGCTATGAACAGCAGAGAAGCACTGACAATAGTGTTTCCCCTGTTGTACAGAGGGTCGCTATGAGTTGGATACCGACTCGACAGCACCTAACACCAACCAACAACAAGTTGGTCCAGCTGCCTCTGGCTTTGAACTTGTGATCCACCTGCCTCAGCCTCCTGAGTCATTGGGATTACAGGCATGTGCCACCACGCCTGACATCACTCACCTTTTTATGTCAAAAAAGGTCATTCATGCTTTAAAAATAAGGTATATAAGAATCCAATGGAATTTGAGCATTCAGTTAGACTAGTACAGGTGTTGGTATATCATGATCAAGAGGTAACAAATGGTAAATACTAAGTGAGTGCCACACTGTGAACTAAAGGCTTCATAAAAATAGGATAATTATATAATATGAGATAACAGTTACACAGGGACAAGTGTACCCTGAAACAAAAGATCACCCTATAAGTGAATCAGTACTCTAAACTTCAGGCTGTTGTTGTTAGATACCATCAAGTCAGATCCAATTCATAACCACCCTAGGTACAACAGATTGAAACACTATCCAACACTGTACCATGCACATGATCTTTTTATGTTTAAGCCCTTTTTTGCAGACACTATGTATCTTCTCATTTTGCTTCTTCAGCATGCTTCTTCAGCAAAAGGAGGTCTTAGGAACTTCCCTCCATTCCCATTATTGAGGTTAACTCTACATTGAGGAGGCAACTCTTCCCCACTCATTTCTTGAATGCCTCCCAGCTTGGGGGGCCTCATTTTCCAGCCCTATATTTGACAGTGCTTCTCTGCTATTCATAGAGTTTTCAATGGCAAACTGTTTTGGGAGTGGGCTGCTGGGTCCTTCTCCTTAGTCTGTCTTAGTCTGGAAGCTCAGCTAAAACCATCCACCATGGGTGGCCCTGCTGGTGTCTGAAATACCAGAGGGATAGCTTTCAACATCACAGCAACACACAAGCCCCCACAGCATGACAAGCTGACAGACACATGGGGGAGGTCCTCATAGCAACTCAAAAATATAGACAGCAATAGAATCTCCTATTTTGTAAATCAAGAAACCAAGGCCCAGAGAGCTCACACATGCAGCAAGTGTGGACAAGCCAGGATTTTGCCACAAAAGTGTCTGACTCAAAAGTACTCTTGTTTGACACCTCTTCAAAGATCACAGACACCAAACTGCATTAAAAACACAAACAAACAAGTGAAGTTTGAAATGACCAGATGGCAGGAGGTGTAGTCATCCACCACTTGCTTGGCACTGCACCACCATGTTAAAACCTATTTGAGATATCATGTTTACCCCTGAGGCTTCCAGGTGAAATAAAGGGGAAAGTGTCTCTTAGTACGTGAATTTCAAGCAGTAAAGATTTGTCCTGGTGCTGTGCTCGTGATCTCATGAGGCTTGTTTATTTGTTGGTTGGTTGGTTGGTTGGTTTGGTTTTCTTTCTTTCTTTCTTTCTTTCTTTCTTTATTGTTGTTGTTGTTGTTGTTGTTATTAAAGTATACATACATACGTGTACCGAACAGTCATCACGGCACCCAAGAAACTTTCTAGCACTAAAAGTAAAGGAAAAAGGAAAACAGTAAGAACAACAATTGAATTAAAAAAGAAGTTGTTCCTAAGTATGCAAGTGGCATATGTGTGTCTGAATTAGCCATTCAATGTGGTGCTAGAACTAGTGAATATATTTACATTATTTCTTATGGCAAAACCATGCTCCACACTCAAACTGATAGACCCTCTACCAGGCTACCAGAATGGATTGTGGCCAAGCGCCAAATACCACTGTGCTATGGTTTGGATGTAATTTGTCCCTCAAGGGCTCCTGTGTTAGAAACTTGGTCCCCAATGTGGTGAAGTACTTGTAATGAAGCCTTTAAGAGGTATAGCCTAGTGGGAGGTGCTTTGGTATGTGGAGGCATGTCTTTGGAAGGGAATGCTGGTCTCCTAGAGTGAGTTCTTAAGAGAACAAGTCACTAGAAAAGCCTGTGCCTGACCACTGTATCCCTCTCTGACTTCTGTTTTTGTGATGTGATATCCTCCTCCCATGTGCTTCTGCCATTGTGGTACCAAATGCCACAAGGTCCTCTAGAGCTGAACTGATGCCTTGAACATTCAGAACATTAAGCCAAATAAACCTTTTTGCTTTGTAAATTATCTATCCTCAGGTAGTTCATTACAGTAACAGAAGATGGACTAAGACAGCAAGAAACCCAGTAAGTTGGGACTATTTCATTTGAAAATCTCCTAACACAAAAACTAGGGGATTGAGTTAGATTAATTGGCTTTAAAGAGCAAGAGAGAGAAAGAATGATATTCATTTGTTTTTGGAGTTTCAGGGAATAAATAGAATAATAAACAAAGTGAAACAAGAAAAATAACCAATAGTTGATAAAAATGGATAACTATATAGCTTTACTTTTTAGAATAATATCATGCTAATTTCAGAACTGGTAGTCTCTGAAAAAAGATATTTCTTGAAATGAGTAAATACATAAAATATTACTTATAGTTTTAGAAAACATATCATTCATTTACCCACAAGACAAATCATCTCTCTCATGAGCCAATTATAAAAATGGAGACCTTCTAATTTTGTAGATTTTATTTTCTTTTTGACAGTTTAAGCTAGATCATACAACCCTCACTCTCAGATATTGCTAGGTATTTACTATATTCTGGGCACCATTCTGAGTACTTTACTCATATCATTCTCATAGGTCTCTGGAGTCATTATCACCTTTTTCAGATAGATATGCACAGAGAGGTTAAGGAATTTGACCAAGATCACACAGCTAGTTTGTAACAGAGCTAGGATTTGAACTCAGTTTAAGCCCATGATTTTAACGATGCTTCTAGCCATGCTTCAGTTAGGTCCTCCACTTTGGCTATAGAGTTCAAAACATTTCCAGGATAATGAATATTAATGTGTCTGTACATATTAGCACAGCATTTTCAAATTATGGGTCATCCCTGTGTTTACTTAAATGTTCAAAAATATACTTGAATTAATGTAATTAATATCTTTATCTTCTGTTAAAATGTCTGAAGCTTATCAGTATTTCATCTTCTCTTTCAAAATAGCCTACAAGTTATTATTTTATTATATTTCAAAGTATATTTGAATTCTGTTGGTTTTTTTTTTCTAATAGTCACTGTTATAATCATGCTCAATTGCCTCTGCATAAGAACTGAGCAGAGAAAAGTGTTTCAGTGCCCTTAAGAATGCTAAATTGGATATTCAAATTTTTAAGAAATATAATCAGCTTAAACTCGTTAAGTAGCCACTTGTATGACTTTGTAGCTGCACTGGAGTCCTGTGTTGCCTGGGAGACCATTTGCAAGCTCTGGCCTGGGGTGATGTCAAGTGAGACCTGAACCCCACAATGGACTTCTTCAGTACTAGTATGTCCTCTGCTCTGGGGAGCTTTCAGGGGAGATTTCAGCAAAATGTGATAGGTCAAAAATAAGCTAATGGGATGCTCAGAGAACATTGCATCCAGACAGAAAGCTCCAGAGGCATAGAAACAGAAATTTCTTTCCTTCCAGGAGTTGTAAATGGATGCCTTTGTTGTTTGTCTTAATCTCTTCTCTTCAACTTCCAAACAAGAGTTGCCAGAAAAAATAGAAGACACCCGGTTAAATTTAAATTTCAGATAAACAAGGAGTACTTTTTTAGCCTAAGTATGTCCTATACCATTGAAAAGCCTATGAATTGCAGAGCAGCACTGACAATAGTATTTCATCCGTTGTACATGGGTCGCAATGAGTCAAGATACCAACTCGATGACACCTAACAACAACAGCAGCAGCAATGTGTCCTATGCAATACTTCAGACATTTGTTGTTGTTGTTAGGTGCCTTCGAGTCGGTATCTGACTCATAGCGACCCTCATAGGGTTTTCAATGGCAGACTGTTTCGGGATTGCCTTGGGAGTGGATTGCCAGGTCCTTCTCCCATACTTCAGACATACTTACCCTAAAAAATTACTTGTTGTTTAGATGAAATTCAGTTCAGTTTAGCTAGGTGTCTTGTTTATTTTCATTTACTAATTCTAACAACCCTAACAAATACCACATAGACTGAAGGTCCAACTGGTCTTCAAAGTTTTAACTAATAAAAGAATAGAAGATTGGTGAAGAAGGGAGAAGAGGTAGAGGAAGCGACAGAAAGAGGGAGAAAAAATTAGAATGAATTCTGGCCATCTGCCAAGTAAAATAACTGAATTTTGCAAGAAAGGAGTCTTAAAACTGAGGTCATAGAATGGAAAATGTCTGTTTCACCCTCTTTAGCCTGAATGTGGGGGTGGGGGGACACAATCCACAGGCGTCCTGTTAACATCTGAATACCAAAGTTCATCCAGGAATGGAAAGCTTTGGAATGAAAATACTTAGCTTTGAAACTTTGTTGGAATACCATGATTGTTTATTAATTGCAAGGAAGATTTTTTTTTCTCAGTGAGATGCTTTAGTAATTGGATATCAAGAAAGCTACCTAACTTCAGTTTATCTTACTCAGATGCCTTTGAAACTCCGTGGATAACCTTCTGTTTGTCTTGTGCTGAAATGCTAAAACTATCAGATACCTGATATGGAGAGGAATTTACCCCGCTTAAAAATTACAGTTCAGCCGTGAAGCACGAGGATGGCATTTTTTCTTTCTTTCTTTCTTTCTTTTTTCAAGTTAAAAATATTACCTGACAGCTTCAAGACTGATTTCTTTCTTTCATCTGTGGCCAGACAAATTACTATAAGCAAGAAGCCTTTTGCCTTCATCCTGGACACATCACAGATGTGACACTGTTCTTGGGGACAGCTTTTAAACTGTGGATGGGGAAAAATAACCTTTGGAATTTTTAGAATGTTATTACAAGCAAGTTTACTAGTTTCTGACTTGCTAAGCCACAGCTGGATCAAGCCTTCAACAGGGTAAGAATATTTCCATATTACTGTTGTATCTTTAGCATTTCAAGAGTGGGGTGATCGCCTGTTGGGGAACGTGGCCTGTGAGGCTTGCACTGTCTGTAGAGCATGCTAATGTGAACATCCTGTAAAAGAGGGGAAAAGCGGAAGATTTGTGCCGTAAACTAATGAGTCAATCACATGACAATGTTAGGTTGCTACAGCAGGAATTAAATCACATTTCTTCTTGGATAAAAGAAAAAAAATGTATTTTTCAGAGGTAAAGGACTGTGCTTACAGCTTCCCTCAAAGTCAAGCAGCTGTGGAGCAACCTATCATTTCTGTAGTTGTTTGTGTCACTGCTGATGCTTTAAAAAAAAATCAGCTTAGTGCAAGGAATTTCCAGGCCAAACTGATAATTTTTTTAATTAGTGAAATACAAACCTCATTGCTGTTTCTACTGTCTGTGCCTCTGTTCTGCGGTTTAATGGCTTTGATAAGGTACAGTGGTATTTGGCATGCTTTCCATTCAAGAGAATTCAAAAACTTCCAAAGCCAGTCTCTTTCCAGAGAAGCAGAGATGATATCCCCCAAACCAGGCTTCCTGTGGAAACCCACTACCTAGAAACCACGGGAGCATCAGCACCTGTGGCAGCCAGCTCAGAGCAAGTGCCTCTTTGCTAGACAAAATAGCCAAAGGAAGTTATGAAGTGATATAAATAGAAGGACCATTTGGAATGGTGGATTCAAGTATCCTATCCAAACAGTTTATTTTTCATAGCCAGGGTATACACCAGATCACCTGAGAAGCTTTTAAAGATATTAATAAATCAGAATTAATCAAATTGGGCATGGTAGTGCACACCTGTAGTACCAGCCACTTGGGAGACTGAGGCAGGAGGACTGCTTGTGCCCAGGAGTTAGGGACCAGCCTGGGAAACATAGCCAGACCCCATCTCAAAAGAGAGAGACTGGGGATAGGGATTAAAACACTACCTGCCCCTGTAATTCTGATACATATTCATGATCACAAATCATAATTCTGGCAGCCACAAACCTGATTTAACCATCTGAATCTCTGAAGAGACTTAAAATGCAGATTCTTGGACCCCTTCCACTAGAGAGTCACTTTCAGTATATATGGGTTTAGGTTTAAGAATCTGTATTTTTTAAAAACTTTCCCTATTGATTTTGATAATTAGATTAAGAAACCATTATTGCCCTAACTGAATCACATTAATTCCAGAAGCACAAAGATTTTTTTAAAATAATTAAAAGGAAAAATGATATAGTCATCTCTATAGTACTCTTGGAGCAACATTGTAAATTTCCTTAGGGGGTTAGGTGGGTTTGGGGGGGTGGTTTTTGTTTTTTTGTTTTTTACCTGTTCTCACTGGGTGGCTGAGGCTGGCCTCAAACTTGCAATTCTCCTGCCTCCCAAGTGCTGGGATTACAGATGTGAGCCACCACATCTGGCTGAATTTCCACCATTTTCACTTTCATCTTTTCCTAGCTTGACCCATGACTGCTTCTTTCCCATCTCAAAGGAAGAACTGTGGAGTCCTTTTCACCTCCATGCTCTTGAGCTCATCCCTTCCCTTCCACTTCAGGCTGCTCTCTTGTTGTTGACGTGGTTGTTCTTCCTACCTAGGTTTATAACATACCCATATTTTCTTGAACCACATCAATCAAGCACTGTGCATTAGTCATCCTTTTGTTCATACAGCAAAGTACCTGAGGCAGGCTACCTTTATGAAGAAAGGAGGATTATTTAGCTCAAGTATTTCAGATCCAACTTTTCAAACTCTATTTTGATCCCATCTAAGTTGTTAAAGACACTTTTCACATCTCTTCATGCTTTGATTGATCTCCTAAGGGCTCTATCTCTCAGGAGTAGACTTTCCTAGTCACAGCCTTCATCTCCATAGGCCTAAGACCAGAGTTGGCCAGTGTCACTTAGCCAGGGCCCAGCCACCTGGCCTTTAGCCAGCACTAACAGGGATGTCAGGAGTTGAAGTGATATGTGCTGGTGTCTGCAGAATGCCACTTGGATATGCACTGGATCTCATGTGTCAGGCTCATCGATTGGTTGTTTAAGGCATTCAACTCTCTAGTGTGGCTGCAGGAAAAATGAGAGAATCTGTCTCTATTAGCTCTATCTTTAAGGAATGCCCAAAAGAAATACTGCACCAGAAAGAATATAGCACAACAAAACTATGCAAGAACAGGATGAGTAAAAATAAAAGTAAATGTACAAAACTACTTTACCTCATGAGTTTCTTTAGTTGTATTTTACATTGAAACAAAAGTTATAATACCATCACAGACCCAAGAAAATTTTTGTAAACCATATAGTCAATAAAAGACATGTACCTAGTCTAAGAACAACTCCAAAACCTTAGCACTAAAGAAACAAACTAATTACAAAAATGGGCAGAAGACATACAGAAATTTCACTGAAGTAGATACACAGATGGCAAATAAGCACATGAAAAGATGTTGAACATAATAAACTGTTAGAAGAATACAGCTTAAAACCCCAATGAGTATCCATACACCTTACCACAAAGGCTAAAATAAAGACTGATGGTAACACCAAATGCTGGCAAAGATGCAGAGAAACTGGATCACTAAACATAGTGCTGGTGAAAACATAAATTCGTCCAGCCAATCCAGAAAAGAGTTTGGCACTTCCTTTTGTAGCTAGAACTGGACCCAGCAGTCACATTCTTGGAAATGTATACCAGAGAAATGAAATTTCATTTCCACACAACTTATAGATAGCAGATTTATCTGTAATGACCAAAAACTGGAAACTAAGTGAATGTTCACAGCATCTAATACTACTCAGAGGTAAAAACAGATGAACTGTTGGTATGTACAACAACTTGAATGAACCTGAAGGAATTGATACTGAGTGGGGGGAAAAAGACTAATTTCTAAAGGATACATACTTTATGCTCCATGTATATAACATTTGTGGAATAGCATAACTAAGAGATGGAGAACAGATTAGGGGTTACTAGTGGTTATTAATGGGATGGAAGTAGAGGAGTGGCTACCAAGGAGTAGCTGAAAGGACCTTGTGGAGATGGGAAGGTTGAAAAGCTTGATTGTAGTGGCTGCTTGCGTGTAGCTACACATATGATAAAATTGTACATAGGAGCACATACACACACACACACTGAGTCCACGCATAACTGGTAGAATCTGAATAAGCTCTGTGGATCGTTCCAATGTCAGTGTCCTGCTTTTGGCATTATACCATAGTTATGAAAGATGCTAACATTTGGTGCTAGGGATATAGCTCAATGATAGAGCATGTGCTTGATATGTGAAGCCGAGGTTCAGTACCCAGCACCAAAAACAAACAACAACAAAAAAAAGATATTAGCATTGGCAAAAGCTAAGTGAACTGTGCTCAGGGCTTCCCTGTACATTTTGTGGCACTTTCGTGTGAATCTTTTGTTGTTATTGTTAGGTGCCATTGAGTCGGTGTCTGACTCATAGCGACCCTACGTACAACAGGCAAAACACTATTGTTAGTGCTTCTCTGCTATTCATAGGGTTTTCAATGGCTGATTGTTTTGGGGGGAGTGGGTTGCTGGGTACTTCTCCCATGTGAATCTGTAATTATTTTAAATTTAAGCAGTTCTTAAAAACATACCCATCATCCCCAAAGAAACGGCTATTCTGTATGTTTCCTTCTAATCTTAATCTGTGTAGTCATCAAAATGTCTGGTGAGAATATAGCAGAATTTTCCAGTGCCCCAAAGTTTCAGGCATCAGTAGGAAGTCACTAGGTTCTAGAGATATTTTCTTTCTTTTCTGCTTACTAGGCACTGGTAGGCCCTGAGCTTTCTCTGTCTGCACAACCATACCTCCCTTTGGTGCACTATTTGTCATTTGTGGCCTGAACTAAGAATGTACCAATGCATCTTGTGAACACTATACCATTCCAGCCCGTGACTATCTCAAATGCACACCCCCACACGCACATACTCATGGGTCTGTCTTTGTCCTCTAAGTCAGTCTGTCCTTTGCTCAGCTTTTGTGCAAGCTATCTTACCACACTGGCTGCTGGAGAATCTGAAATCTCCTGCAATCCAACACGCTTGATACCTTGGCCCTGGAGAAGCCATCAGCCAGCATCACACTGTTCCTTTGTCCTCAGTATAGATGTGGAATAGTCCTGAGAGTTTATGAAGTATGAAAGCGTTCGCCC
The DNA here is from genome assembly GCA_007922755.1 of Pedetes capensis. Classification (NCBI taxonomy): domain Eukaryota; kingdom Metazoa; phylum Chordata; class Mammalia; order Rodentia; family Pedetidae; genus Pedetes; species Pedetes capensis. The sequence continues at coordinate 45,839 of VMDO01008780.1, forward strand.
TCCTTGAGCTCCACATGCACCTGGCTGCCTCTTGGTTCTTCGAAGGAGGTCAGGCAACTTGCTCTTGCTGTGACCGAGGCCAGCCCCAGCCCAGCCAGAACAGACTGACTGGATCTTTGGGCCTTTCTCTCCCTCCTCTGTGCCTCCTTCTTCACCTTCCACCAACAGGTAACAAGATAGCCTTCTGCAGCTGCATCATTGGTACCTTAACTAAGGGCTTTAATGAGAGCCTTTAACTTAAAAAACAGTGAATGCAAATGTAGAAACTTTAAGCAAATCACACTGCTGGGTGATGCACTGTGCACTTACTCTCACTGCTGGGTAGGCAGGGCAGATTCTGACTAAAACATCAGTGGCAGTTATTGGCAGAAGCCAGCTACTTCCATACCACATGGTGGGGAGGAGCTCCTGGTAGAAATCCTGTTCCACAAGAGTAAGTGAAGACTGGACTCCAGAAGGTTCCTATGTCTTAGGAAGCCAATGATGACCACAGAACGGGGCTGGTTGGAATAATGTCTATTTCATTGACTCCTTTTCAGCAGTTGCCCATGAAGAGTTTATACACAGAAGCCATCACAGTTCTGAACACAAGCTAGGCATGACCCCAAAGAATGACCTCATGAAGATCACTGGATGACAAACTCCTACTCCCTATGTCCATAATCCTGTTTTCCACATGTGCATATGGTGTTAGGAGGAGACAGTAGAGTTCCCCTATAAAAGTGGAACCAAAGCTGAGGGAAGGCTGCCACTCTTGCCCACCTCCATGAGCATGATGATTTCAGTTAAAATTCTCCCAGATTATTTTTCCCCTAAAAGCTGACGTAATGATTAAAGCATGTTTAGGAAAAGATCATCAAGTACAATAGAAGGTGAGACACTTGCTCTGCCCACTTTGAGTAACAAATGATAGATAATTTCAGATCAAGTATTTTGGTGCCGTTACTCAACAAGCCTTGTTTAAGTAAGCTACATGAACCCTCTTCTTGCATTTCTGTGTCCTATCCATGACCCAGTAGCCCAGCAAATCTGACTGACGTAAATAACTGAAGGGGAACTACAGGCAATGGGAGAAGGAGTTGGGGAGGCAGCTGGAGAGGTACAGCCTCGAATATGTGAATGTTACTTTCTTTGTATTTATAGGAAAACCTAGTGAGTGTGAACAGTCAAAGTACATTCATGGGAGACCTTTATATTATAATTAATATCTAAACTTAGTGTACATTTTAATGTCTTATCCATAGAAACCTGTCATTGAGGGTCTTTGGCTTTGTGAAGAACTGACATTAGAGTTTTAAAAATCCTTGTTTACCAAAGTTCATTATATTTTAATGACATCATACAGTTTTCTTACATGATGTTGTTGTTGTCAGGTACTGTCAAGTCGACTCTGACTCATAGTGACCCTATGTACACCAGATTGAAACACTTCCCGGTACTCTACCAGGCCTGGCACTATGTCAATGCTTCTCTGCTATTCGTAGGGTTTTCAATGGCTGATTGTTTTGGGATTGTTTCAAAAGTGAGCTACCGTTCCTTTTCCTGTTTCTGTGGTGCTGAGGATCAAACTCAGGGCCTCAGAGAGTGTGGAGTGCCACTCTACCAACTGAGCTAAACCCCAGCTCTTCTGACATGATGCTTGTCCTTTATTATTTTTCTATTTAAATGTAAATACATACTAATGTCAAGAGAACAAAGCTAAAAAAGGTAATCATATTTTATAGTTTCTAGTCCAAATTAAAAATAACATTTGTTGTATTTGCTTTAACTAATGCAATGTTATTACCAAGTTAAAATATATATAGTTGGTTTTGCAAAACCAAAATTAAGTTTATATCTAAAGTGTTCATTCTTGGAGACTGTTAACACAAGTCTGTCAGCTCCATGGAGCAACCTCACTTTGTGAAGAGTCCTAACTCTGGTCTAGGGGAGCCTTAGAAATATCAGGGTAAATATGTAACAGATCAGGTGCTGAAATAGATACAAATTATTGGCAGCACCTATACTGATACAAAGGTTTTCCACTATCTCATTATCAAACATCCAAAACTGCCAGATTCCCCAAGTGATTCAAGTATTTGGATTGTTTTACTAGGGTAGTTAGCCAGAATCAACACCCTTGCAGTTGAGCTTGAGGTGGAATTTCCAAATCTTGCAAATGTTTTCGTGACAACACCCCAGCATCCTGATACTGGGCAGTTAAGGCATGAGTCAGGCAGACTCTTGGGTAGTCAGCACTCTGTAGACACCCAGCTTGGCCCCCGAACACCACCATTAATGGTGTTGGAAGATGAGTAGCTATCCTGTGGATAGGGGAATGAACATTAAAAAATACAAATCAGCTGCTAAAACAGTAGTCCCAAGAAAGAATGAGAAATGCTTAGCTAGAGATTGTTGTTGCGTAGATAAGACTGGAGTTTTCAAGCTGGGAACTGGGAAGAAGATGGAAAAAACTACAGAAATGACCCAATTCTTGGAACTTAGGGTTAGGTTTAGTAACAACATAGCACTTTGCCATTGCCCAAGTCTACAATGAGATACACACTTGGAATTGTTTTTTGAACAGCCTGAGAATATACACAATTGTTTTAAGGGGAAAAAATAACAAACGTCATAGAACATCACAGATGAGACCTTAGTGATCTAAGCAATTCAGAGTCAGACATTTGTTTACTACCACACTTATGTTCATAAAACAATGATTTGAAAGCTCCTCCATTGTATTATATTTTATTGTCTCCAACAATAGCCTGTAAAGAAAGAGGAGCTGGTTTTATTATTTTCATCATAAAAAAGCCAAAATGAAGTGTGTTGACCTATAGTTAATATCAGAATTAGGACCAGAACTCAGACCCACTGATTTTCACCTTAACACCTGCCAGAGATATCAGACCCTAAAAGGTGTTTACAGAACCTTAGTCTTTACCAGTACCCATTTTCCTGATCCATACACTTTGTATAACAGCAGAGTATCTTGCTTATTTAAAATAAAGAATTTTCATTAACAATAGAGATTTATACATTAAACCCAATTCAGTGCCTTACAAATTGTTCTTCCTTGCTCTGTTTGTTCTGTATCCCTGAAACTTGTATTATTTTTCTTTCTCTGCAAAATCTCTGGGCTCCTAACAGTGATGTTTGGGTTGGAAAGTCTTTTTCCAGGTAGGATATTTGTGTCCTTCCCCTCCCCCACCCTCTTCCCCCTCTTCTCTTTTCTCTCTTGTCTTCTCTCTCCCTCCCTCCCTCTGTCTGTCTGCCTCCCTCCCTTTCTCTCCCTCTCTCTCCTTCCTTCCTACTCTCCCTCGCCCTCCTTCTACCCCACCTAGGGCAAAAAGCAGACAGGAAGGCCATTTTATCCATCTGTTGTCTCCCCTACCAGCTGAATAGGTGTCAGGACTCCATGTAGCATTTAAAACTCTCAGATCTGCAGGAACCTGATCTTAAGTCTTATGAAATATGCTTTCCCCAGCATCTCCTGCATCCTCTAGTCTCTGCTTATTAGGGGCCAGGTGGGCTTTTTTCCTGGAAGTAAGGTCCTTGGGGTAGGAGGAGAATTTGAGTTGAGACACCTGATGCCTTCCAAACTTCAAGGCATGACAAAGGCCTCACTGCCGCAAGAAATGGATGGTGGAGCAGACAGCAAAGGGAATTCACTACATGTCTGGCTCCCATCCTGTAACCATCAGGAATCTGATGGTAACGGTAGTTAGAAACCACATGCTATGCTGTATAGTGTGCTGAGCTTTCACAAGTCCAAGTTATGGGCTCCCAGAGACCACATGTCACTTGTAGAAAGAAGAAACAGCAATATAGCACAATAAGAAGTACTTGATTCTCTTCCATTTGTAGAAATCTAAGTGGGTGCAGACATAAGTCGCTGAGGCACATCTGTATCAGACATTTTGCATGTATTAAATGCAACGCAAAGTTTAAATAACAGATGTGGAGGATAGACCTCCTGAAAATTGCATCCTACTCAGCTGACATGCAATGATCTCAGCTTCCTGAGTGTAAATCAGCTGCATGTGGATGCTGTTAATAAACACAAAGTTGTTGTAAGGGGTTAGAGAAGAATGAAGTTCTATGTTAATGAAGCTTTCTGCAGTTCTTGAAAGCAGCAAAGATTTTACGAGATATTATGTCAGATTGACTTCTCAGACAATTCATTTGAGAATTTTATTTGCACCCCCTACCAGAAAAATAATCAGTTTTGTCTGGATGACTTTGGACAGCTGACTGATGTCTGAGGCTGTCAGACTGTGAAGAGTAAATGTTCTCCTTGGGAAAATGATGACTAATATTTACTAAGAACCCCATTGGAATGGTTTGGAGTCCCCCTCCAAGTAACCTTTCACAGATTCTAGAGAGTTCTCCCGCTAGGAAAAATCACTCTATGATTGATCATCTTTATTTTCACAGACATGTTATTTCAGTGGTTTCATGGCCTCCCTCTTTTTATGGCATTAAAATGATTATAAGGGCCTGCAAATTTTCAGAATTATATATTACAAATGAAATCCCATCTGTTACCAATAAAGAAGGTGGAACTCTAGCACTATGCTGTTTAAGAACTCTCCTGTTCAGTAAGGCTGTTGAGACTAAACATGTTCACTTATAATGAGAAAAAGTGAGGGCAAGGGTGGCTTCTCCTCCATCTTGTGTGGCAGTCTCACCGTGTGGTTGATGGCCGTGAGCACGCACATAAAATCAGAAAGACCTTTCCCAGATTTTTTCCCTTGCAGTTTAAGAGCCCACTTCCAGCCTATTTCAAGAGACCTGATTAAAAGAATATATTTAAGCCATAGATACAGATCCCTGGAAAGAAATCTCCTGGATGTTGGGAAGCTAATGAGTTAAATGAATCAAGCTGTCAAAAACTGAAGGCACTAAGTGTGTAAGGGTTGCACCCAGGGGCGCTCCCCTAGTGAAGAGCTGAGTTTGGGACCTGAGTCCCCTAAAATATGAAGGCCTGGCCCAGCTGGGGGCACTAGAGTTGGGCTACCCATTCCGGGGGCCATCAGGCACAGGTGGCCATTGAATACCAGAAATGTACAGAGTCTGAACTGAAATGGGCTGTAAGTGGGATTTCAAACACTTCATACAGAAAAAATGTAAACAGCATCATCGGTAACTTTTTATTTCATGTTGAAGTGACAATATTTGTGGTATATTTGTTTTTGTTCTTAGGTGCCATCAAGTCGGTATCCAACTCATAGCTATCCTACGTATGACAGGAGAAACAGTATTGTTACTGCGTCTCTGCTATTCATAAGGTTTCCAATGGCAGACTGATTTTTGGGATTGGGTTGCTGGGTCCATCTCACAAGTCTACAGCACATGGTGTTCCCCCATCCCAGGCGGTCTCCCATCCAAGTACTAACCTGGCCCGATCCTGTTTAGCTTCTGAGATCTGATGCCACAGGGCAATGGCTGCCTGTGGTATATTAGGTTAAATAAAGGCTGTGGTATATTAGACTAAATAAAATACACAGATGTCCCTCGGTATCCATGCCACTTGCCTCCTGCCGGGCAAAGCAGTTCCTAACAGGTCACAGACTTGTACCGCAAGAAGAGAAACTCCCAACTCATAACATCTAACACAATGTAAATGCTATGTAAATAGTTGTTGCACTTTATTGTGTGGGGAACAGTGACACAGAGCAAAGCCCGTACATGCTCAGTACAGATGCAGTTTTTCTAATGTTTTCTATCTATGACTGATTGAATCCCCAGATGCAGAATCCATGGACATAGAGGACTGGTTTTATTATTAAAATTAATATCATTGTTATATCATTGTTTCTTTTTACTTTTGTAAACATACCTACTAGAAAATTTTAAACTGTTTATGGAGTTCACATTATATTTCTATTAGACAACACTGTTGCAGAGAATTGATGAGTGTGTGGGGTAGACAGGGAAGGGGCTTATTTAGAAAGTAATACAAACAATTTCAAAGTGACCAGCAGGCTCTTTTCCTGGCTTCGTATGGTAGCGTCAGCATACAACCAGCACCCCGCCCTCATGACCAGTGTACTTAATTCGTCTGGATGACACTGTGGCTTACTGCCCATCCCTCACATCAGATATGTCTCTACTTTACACCTCCTGTCCAGTTAGATGGGCAAGAGTGCCCAAGAGGGTCTTCCTTTCAGTCAGATTTTGGCCTTGACTCCATGATGTCCTTTGTTAAGTCTAAAACACCCGTTTATCATTTCTTAGCTAGAAAATTGTAACAAATCCTTAAGGAATGAAAAATGTATTAACAGTGAAAAGGCTGCGTTTTATAGAAGATGCCTTAACACTGGAAATATGATGCAGTGGGAAGGGTTTTGGGTTCTTTCATTGTTTACCAACCTATGAGTATAAATTATTGTTGCTGGTGGTGTGGTGGTAGGTGCCACCAAAAATCACTGTCTTGCATTTTTGTCCCTTAAAAATGTTTTTAGTGACATTTTTGGGAAATAGGGAAAGATAAAAAGGCCTTGAATCACAGGATAAAGAGTTATACCTTGAATACAGTACATTTTTTCTTTTTGGGGGGTGTGAGGGGTATTTATAGTTAAACCCAGGGCTTCACGTACTAGGACTATGCTCTTCCACTAAGACACACCTCCTACCCCCACTTCCCTGTTATTAAGGAACCAGCAATCAACCTAAGACTTATTAATTGTGGGATGCAGAATGCCATGCCATTTCTATAATACTAAGCAACCCTTTTTTGTTTGTTTTTTGTTCTTTGAAACACAGTCCCGCTATGTAGCCCACCCTAGCCTTGAATTTAGGCTCCTCTTGCATCGGTACCCCAAATGCTGGGATTACATGTGTAACCCACTACATCCAACATCTTTCATTTTTCTTTGTCTGAAATCACCTTGATTTCTAAAAAGAAAGAAAAGAAAGAAAAGAAAGAAAAGAAAAAGAAAAAGAAAAATCTAGAATTACTGTAAATGGTAATACTAGATGAGAAGTCTAGTATGCAAACCATTCCTTATGACAGTTACATTTGGGCACATCCAGTTTTTGCAATACCTAGATGTAGAGAGAAAGTTGATTTCCAGTACTCTAAAACATACGTGGGGCTGGGATTTAGCTCAGTAGGTAGAGCGCCGCTCTGCCATCTCTGAGGTCCTGAGTTCGATTCCCAGCACCACAAAAATGGGAGGACCTGGCTATCCACTCTCAAGGCAATCCCAAAACAATCAGCCATTGAAAACCCTCGGAGGGTCACTATGAGTCAGATACAACTCAACAGCATCCAACAACAGCAACAACAAAACATATACAAAGAAAAACAAGACTTTTCTTGGAGAAACACATTTAAAGTTACCCATTTTGAGTGATAGTGTTAAATTCACTATTAGTACTAATTTTAGTCATGGTTAATAAGAAAATCCTCATGTCTACTTTATTTAAATCTCATTTTTCCTCTTACTTCACCACCCACCTCTTTTCTCTATAACCTCACAATAGTCTGTTAATATCCACTTTGTTTGGCTGGAGATTTGTCCGTTTATTGAGCTCCTGCTCTGTCCGGGGCCTATGCAAAGCCCTAGAAATAACAAAATGAATATGGGATTTTGGCATGGTGCCTGCTCAAAAGAGGTTTACTCTGCCAAGCGTGAGGCTAGGGCATGAATGTGGTATTTCTTGTAAGGTGACAGGAGCTACAGTAAAGGTATCCACTGAGAGGGCTCAGTGTAGTGCAGAGCCACCTGTCTCAAAAGAGCATTTTGGTCTTGAAGGGGCTGATGGGGCTCAAGGGTCTTTACACTGGGTGACCTTTCATCAGCCCAGTACCTGATACCCTGACTCTCTGGAGGACTCAGGAGTCTTATATACCATCTCGGTCCTGAAGAAGTTTGGTAGAGGAAGAAGACATAGCCGAACCCAGCCCAAGATGACACATTCTTGTTGGGGTTCAGATGAGAGGGAAGGTTTAGGGTGAGGATGCCTGCTGGCTCTTCTTAGAGGAAGGGTGCTTGAGATGGACTCCTGAGGATGTGCAGGACAGGATCTGGCTGAGGAAGGAGGCCAGAGCTTGCAGGTGGGGGCACTGCATGCAGCACTGCACAGTTAGGCTCCCTGTCCCCACCTCTCCTCATCTCTCCTCAAAAACTCTTCCAATCCCTTCATCAGCTAGCGTGCCACTTGTGTATCACAGATACAGCCCCCACCTCCCACTCCATAAACTGGTAACCTTTTTCCGACTCTGCCAGTGATAAAGTTCAAGGATGAGAATAAAGAACATGCTGCAGAAACCAGGGGTAAGCAGAATGCACTGTCCTGTGGAAGAGCTCATCAATGACTGGAGCTAGATTTAGCAGCAGGAGCTTTTCTACCCCTGGGGCTCAGTCCTGCCTGGGGGAGAGTTAATAGTCCTCCCTGGATTTGAGCAGGAAGAGGCCTCACACAGAGAGGGAGGGGGCAGGCCAGGGCAGCAGAGGCAGCCACATCAGTCTGTGCTGGAGCCACGCTATTCTGACATCGTCACACCCCTGGGCTCCATGACTGGCCCTGGGGACTGAGTGCCAGCCACTGCTTCCAGAAGCTGCTTGGTGAGAGCCAAAAGGCCATTCAGAAATGCCCTTAAAGCTTTCCATATTGTAGATCCGATTAGGTCATTACAGGAACTTAGTCTGTCCCTGAGCGCTAGGCACTAATTAAATATCCTTGTAAAACAAGGCCTTGCCCTGCATGAATTTCCTACCTTCTACCCAGCAGCCCTCCTATTGGAGAGTTTCTTCCTCTAAACTCCTCTTTCTCCTGATCTAATCACATGATTGGTCTCTGGCTCTACAGGGCTTGTCCTGTTACCCAGAAACCTGTTACCCATGACAGGTGACCAGTCATCTCACCACCCAGTACCATCTTTGACACTGGGGAGACCACTTGCATTTTTGCAGTGCTGTTCCACTGCAGGAAGGATAAGTAGCTGATGGTACTTGACTTGGAGCTTCCTTGAAGAAAGGGTTGGATGGCCAACAGCAACGACAAAAGGTCATAAACCACTCATCTTGATTAGCACCCAGTGGCTTCACCTCTAAAAATTTTACAGGTTATTTTGAGGATTAAATGAGGCAGCACTTGGTCTTTGCTCTTTTTAGAGGATTCCTTGGCTCACAAACTTGTTTAGGGTATGAGTACTTTGACAGAGGCCTTGAGTGAAAGTTTCCTTTGGGAAGGCAGCTCTGTGAGACCGGAGAAATGTTCCAGCCCAGACACTGCATGGGGACAAGGGCCCCAGCGCATTGGCAATGCTGGGTGCTCCAAAATCACACTCCATCCCAGACTACAGGTTGCAGGACAGGAGGCATGTGTGTGATAGGCAGAACTTTAATATGGTATCTGTGGTTTTCATGAAGATAACATGGGCTCAAATATATTGGAAGATCCTATATGGAGTCACCAGTGAACAAGTGAGACTCTAAATTTCCCAGTGAACATCTTCCCCAAAGGAAAAGTGAACAGTGACTGGGTGCAGCCTCCCTCGGGGACTCGCTGTGGTAATCTGGAGAATTTTTTGGAGCAGGAAGTACATTGTGGAGGGGTGAGGACAGACTTCCAGCAAATATCATCTTGGTGAAAAAGATACAGTGAGGGAGCCATGGACAGAGACAGAAATGACCAACACTTGCTTGGTCTTAACTTTCCTAAGCACTGTTTCTAGTCCTCTAGACCCCAAATGCCAGGGTAAAGTCTCCTCAACATGCATCCTCCCGTCTCTCTCTCTCACTGCCGCACATACACCACAGCCTGGACAGACAGAAGCCACCCAGATAGCCTGGTGCTGTCCACCTTGCTGGTGTCTTTTATTTCCCCCTTCCCTCCTCCTGGTCTCTCTGTTCCTGCCTTCCTCACCAAGAAAGTATAAAAAGGAAACTCCACCATACCTAACTATAAACTCTTTAAAAAAAAGTGTGTTCTTTATTCTAAAAAAAAAATCTTACATTGTATTATGATCCCTTTAATCAAAATAAAAATTTGTCAAAAGTCAAATTTCACTGGGTAAAAAAACTATCTGAATGAAAAGTAGCCAACAATGCCCATTGTTTCCTGCACCATTCTAACAGCTGTACATGTGCCCCTACTCTCACAGCTATTATTTCATAAGCAACTCCACAGCTAGTAGAGGCCTGATGTTCCCAGCAGTTTCTGCTGAGTCCTCCCCATTGTTGGTGTGATTCTATAGTAGACAAATTTGCCCAACCACTGTTTGGTTTTAAAAGTGATATAGACAATGAACTTTAAAGACTATGGTTATTATCAAGGGCTGTTTCTTTTAAAAATAAGTTTTTATCATTATTATATTTCAGCTCCAAAAAGATAACTTTAAATGTATTCAATTTCACTTAAAGCCATGGATCAAGACCTATCATAGGTTTTGTCTCCTAGTGAGAAGAGATGTATTCATATTTATTTCATTAAATAAGTGTCAGTGTCAAAGTCAAACACAACCAGAGAGACAACTCTCCAATAAAGGAATTTTTTTATTTTGGTACTGAGGGACTGAACCCAGGGCCTTGCACATACTTTGCAAGCAAGCACTCTACCAGTAGGCTGCACCCCCAGCCCCTCTCAGATTTTTTTTATCTTGAGACACAGGCTGCTTCTGGCCTTGACCTTGCAATCCTTCTGCTTCTGCCTCCCAAGTCGCTGGGATTTCAGGCATGTGCCACCACACCTGGCTCAATAAAGGAATTCTTGTTTAGGAATAAAGAATAACTTTATAATCTGGGATACACAGGCACAGGCAGGGGTGGCCTCTGATATACCTGGAGAACAGAGAAAAGGTTGGGAGTTTTACTAGGAAAGAGAAATCTGTGCAAGTTACTTTGAAAGAAAGTTCATTGGACTTCAGGTGCTTGAAAGAGTAGACGAGCTCTGGTGAGGGGTGAATGGTGAGTGGCCACAGTTGCTATGTAAAACTAGTCTGAAGGTCATAGGTGGCAGTTTCATTGACAGTTGCTGGGTAAAAATATCCTTAAAGGTAGAGCAGGCTGTTTCATTGAGTTGCTTCTGTGAGTGAGTTCCTAAAACAGGCTGCTGTGACCTGAGTGTTTGCCTTTCTTTCCCATGGTTCCTTGACTCCATTTTAGTGGGGTGTGACAGGAATGATTCCACTTTGTATAATGAATTTTTCCATGCATACACCCTCACACGCATAGACACACACCACCCCAGGCACTGGAAACACAGAAAGGAAGACAGCCCTGCCAGTTCCCTCAGGCAGCCCATGAGTCAGGTATCTGGGCAGACTTGAAGACAAATAATTACAATATAGGTTGCAAATGCGCTAATAGATATGTGTGCAGTGGAGAGAGATTAAGGTCAAGTAATGAAGGAGCATGAAGAAGATGTGCCCTTTGAAGGGTGAGTAACAGATGAGAACAGAGAGACAGGAGGGGTACCTCCTGTCAGGAGGAGCACCAGGCCAAGGTGCAGAGAAGGGAACTGTGGAGAGTTTGCATGGTTCCAGTGCTGGGGTCAGGGACTGGGACACAGCCGCAGCTGCAGTGAGCTAAGGCTCACCCATGAGAAGGTGGGGGTCCTTTAGAAGCAGCAGGTAGTGTGAATGTAAATTTCAGGCAGAGTGCAGCAAGATGGGAAATAGAACCCAAAGAAATGACTGGAGAGAAGGAGTGAGTTAGTAAGCTGTCACCATGAGAACTGATGGGTCACCTAACACTGTATCATAAGGGACAGAGAAAGAGAAGAGTTGCAGGGAAAGCTTTGAGAAATCGGTTGGACACCACTGGTAATTTTGTTGTTGCAGGGAGGAGAGAAAGGAAGTTGAGACCCTTGTGCAGATGGCCAGGCGAGTGGCAGTGCTAGTGACCTGGTATCAAACTTCAGGGATGAAGGGTGGATTTGAGTGGGCAGGGAATGTGTTGTAGTTTCAGGCAAACCAAGGTGAAGGCTCATCCAAGTAGAGGTTGAATTATTTGCTCAGCAAACACAAATTGTATGGTTATCCAATGGCAGTTATTTTGCTACTGATGCCCCATGAGATAAAATCTGAGCTGCAGCCTCCAGAGGCCTCAGTGCAGAGGCACGAGGTGCAACTGGTCTTGTGAGCTGGCACTTGGAGGAAGTAAGTTTGGGGTGTTGCCTAAGCATGGATGAGGAAACAAGAGGGTATGGGCAAGAAGGGGACTGATGGCAGCATTTTTCTTGTTGTTGTTGTTGCTAGGTGTCATCAAGTCGTGTCCTACTCATAGCAACCCTCACAGGGTTTTCAATAGCTGACTGTTTCAGGATTGCCTCAGGAGTGGATTTCCACATCCTTCTCCCATTTTTGCAGTGCTGGGGATCGAACTTAGGACCTCAGAGACTGCAGAGTGGCACTCTACCAACTGAGCTAAACCCAAGCCCTGGCAGCCTTAGTGTGATGGAAACATCTGGAGGAGAGCAGCCAGAAAGCAGGGATAGATGCATCAAAGGGAATGAGAGGTCAAAAATAAAGAAAACCTGCCGAGTTAGAGGAACTGCACAAAGGATCATTTCAAGGAAAGTGTCCAAAATTCACATAAATCAGAGTGACCACTAAGACAAAGAAATGTGTCCATTTGATCTGGCAATTGAATATCCTTAACAACTTCAGCATATATGTGTGAGCTAGCAGATAACTATAATGTAGAAAGAATTCTGGTTTTCTGCTCAAGAATGTGAATACTTTTCTCAGATTTAAAATATCTGTTTTGCTATAATTTTGGCCACTTTTCACAGATGATGATAACCCTGATTTGTGCTTTTAGCAACTACTGTCACCACACAGCAGACTGTTCCTCTCTGCCCCTTTGCTGCATCTACAGAGTGCTGGAAGGACAGCTCAACCCACTACTTTTTATGTGATTTTCAAGATGGTTGACTAGTATTTGGTTATAATCTATCAGAGCAATATAATCTATCAGAGAAAGTAAATATACAAGAGGCTGGGGACATAGCTCAGTGGTAGAGCACTTGCCAAGCATGCATGAGGTCCTGAGTTTTATTCCCCCATATGGGGGGGTGTAAATATACAAGAGATCATTCTGATATACACAGATGATTGAATAAATTAGTAAATAGGGGAAATAGACAAATCTCCCATACAGGAGAATTTCAAATAATTTGTGTAACTGCTACTCCCTCAAGGAGGTGGAACATAACTCTCCTCCTTAGGTGCGAGTTGTACTCAGGGACTTCTGCACACTATCTCTAAAAGGGGTAAAGGAAAACTAGAAGCCTGACAGAGACAACCTCAGCCATGTGATGAAGCTTAACACCAGTGATAAGTCATGTTAATAACATGCACCCTTGGTACAATGTGACAAGAATGGTATTTTACCTCTAGTCTTCCTCCTAAAAACCTGTCACCCCTGCCTAATCATAAGAAAAACATCAGGTACCCCAAATTGTGGGCATTTCACAAAATACCTGGGCAACACTCATCAAAATCATCAAAGTTATCAAAACAAGACAAGTCTAAGAACCTATCACAGTCAAGAAGACCCTAAGGAGACATGATGACTAAGTGAATATTCTATCCTGAATGATATCCTGGAACAGAAAGGAAACATTAGGTTAAAAACTAAAGAAATTGGAATAAAATGTTGACTTAAGTTAGTATATCAATATTGGTTTATGATTTGTGACAAATGTGTCATATTAATATAGGATTTTAACAGCAAAGGGAAACTGGGTACTGATTATAGGTACCTCTCAGCTTACAATGAGGTGTTTGTTGTTAGGTGCCATCAAATCAGATCCAACTCACAGCAATCCTAAGTCCAGCAGAACCAAGCACTACCGAGCACTGTGCCATGCACACAGTCTTTTTATGTTTGAGTCCCTTGTTGCAGCCACTATGTTTTTTCTCAGTTTGAGTCATGCCACATCAGCAAAAGGAGGTCCCAGGGGCTTTACTCCATTCCTGTCATTACTTTGAGGAGGCAACTCTTCCCCACTCATTTCTTGAATGCGTTCCAACTTGCGGCTCCTTTTCCAGCTCTATAGTTGACAGTGCTTCTCTACTATACATAGGGTTTTCAATGCCTAATTGTTTGCAGAGTGGGCTGCCGGGCCCTTCTCCCTAGTCTGTCTTAGTCTGGAAGCTCAGCTGAAACCTGTCCACCATGGGTGACCCTGCTGGTATCTGAAATATAGGTGGCAAAGCCTTCAGCATCACAGCAAAATTCAAGCCCCCCACAGCAGGACAAGCTGACAGATACTTGGGGAACAATAAGGTTACATCCTGATAAACCCATCACAAATTGAAAATATCATAAGTCATAAATACATATAATAAACCTAACCTACCTAACATCATAGCCTAGCTTTGCTGATCTTAAATGTGCTCAGAAAAGCTAACCAAACTCATCTAACACAAAGCCTGTGTTATAGTAGACTGCTGACTAGCTCATATAATTTATTGAATACTCTACTGATAGTGAAAAACAGAATGGTGGTATGGGTACTTTTGCACCATTGTAAAGTCAAAAAATCCTAAATCAAACTATCACAAGTAGAAAGCCTTCTGTATTTGAAAACTATTATCTTCAAAACTCTTCTATAAATCTAAGACTATTACAAAAGTTTGTTTCAAGCTAACAATAGTTGACTGGTTCCTGGCCTGAATTTTCTCACAGCCCTGTGGTTCCTCATGCTGTTTGCTGGACTCTCACTCAAGAAGATCCTGCCACCTCTCCATCCATCAAGCCAGCAACAGCAGCCCCTCCCATGGCTCCTCACAGTTCTGGGAGGGAAGCCACATGGCTTGAAGGATGTCACACCAAGACATAGAACGTTCCCTTTCTTTGCCTTAAGTTGAAGTTACCATGTCTCTGCCATTACTTGCCTAGTTTATCTGCATAAACCAATTCTCCTTCCTCTGCTATCCGGTGGCATCCTCTTGTTAGGGTTGCATTTTCCTAGCCTGATACTGATCAAATCGAATCAACAAATACAGGGCTGGGGATATAGCTCAGTGGAGTACTTGCTTAGTGTGTGTAAGGCCCTGGGTTCCATCCCCAGGACCATGGGAAAAACAAACAAAAACAAAATAAAGCAAAAATACTAAGCACCTACTTCTGTACATTTAGTTATTAAAAATGGCAATATGAGTGGCAATGATGAAAGTGCCACAGCAGCTGATTGTCCATTTGTGGTAGGAACACATCTCTTGGCCCCATAAAATGTTATATTCCCAGGTCTTTCTGTCTGTTCTGAGTTTAATGTCCTATACTCACAGCACTCAGGGGACTCTTTAAAAGCTCCTGAAACTGTCTGTTGCCTGGATATTTCAGTAAGCCTGAGCTGTTCTACCAGACTGGAGCACTCTGACAACAGGGACCGTTTCTTACTTAGCATTGACTCTCCACTGTCCAACACAGTGCCTGGAACATGTAGGCAATCCATGAAAGGTGACTTAGCTAATTAATGCTGCCACCAATAGTAGAAGCTGCCAATGCAGTTATTCCATGGTGGGCTGGTCTCCCAGTTTTTGAGGACCTCGTGGGGATAATACTGCCAGAAGTCCATCGGACAGTCCCCTCTCTGTAATTCCACCAGGCCCATTCAGGGGTCTTGGTGAGGAGTGCCTGCTGCTATATGTATTTGCCATTCAGTGGAACTGGATAAAGGGACAGTGATCCATTAAGGGAGCGCCACTATACCTAAAAGTTTCTACCATTAATATCACTTCTTCAGGATTGTTGTTGTTGAGATTCTTTTATTTGCATTGTGTACGATTGCAGATTGCAAGTACTTGGGAACACGTTGTTGTTGTTAGGTGCCGTCGAGTCGAGTCTGACTCATAGCAACCCTCAGAGGGTTTTCAATGGCTGACTGTTTCAGGATTGCCTAGGGAGTGGATTGCCACGTCCTTCTCCCATTTTTGTGGTGCTGGGAATCGAACCTGGGACCTCAGAGACTGCAGCGCAGTGCTCTACCAACTGAGCTAAATCCCAGCCCTGGGAACACATTAGAAGGCGTAAAATCTGAGGATCCTTCACTTTGTGACTAGCTCACAACCAGTGTCAGGGGTGTGGAGTAGAAGGGAGAACCATTTTAGTGAGTAGGCAGGAAGGAGACCCATATCATACCACAGGAGGAGCTTTTCTTGCTCCATCAGAAAGGAATACTCTCAGTGAAGCCATGAGCCTGGGAGGGGGAGGGGTGCACCTCAAATGAAAGGCGTTTTCAAAGGTAAGCTTCACCCATCTCGTAGTGTTACTTAGTGTTGGCCCTGAGAGCAATTGATTTTCTGCTATTTTAATTAAAACTATGGCATTAGACTCTTGACTCATCTAAAATAGGAAAATCAGGAAGTCTGCATTGAACTAGGAGCCTGTCTGTTTTCACATCTACTCTTCTGTCCTCCATCAGTAGATAGACCTACTTAGGCAGGATTTACACCACAGCTTCCAGGATAATGACTACATTTATCACAACTGTCCTGATTATTTCCATAAGCAGGAGGTAGAAGCACACAATTCTACAGCCAGAATCTGTTTCAAAAAAATCTGCATTCCCACTTAAAATTTTTCACATGAATTATTTTCTTGGCACTTAAAATTCCTTTCTGCCACCTGAAAGTTAAATAGATGAATGTATAAAGAGTGGGATAGACAACAAATGAGTTGATTCTGCAGTTTTACTTCTTTTTATATATACTTAAACTCAAAATATACCTGATGTAAAACCATTAGGATATGCTTGAAATAGCTTTGGCTGTTCCTGGTGACCCTGCTTCCAATCCAGTAAATAGAACCCTCCTCTGTAGTATATGTGACAAAATTTAATTTACACAGATTGTTTTGACATGGTCCATGTCACTATAAGCTGAACAACCCCCAGGAGGATGTATTTGGTGGCTAGAGCTGCCTCTTGACTACGTATCATGTTTCCCATTGCAAAAGCAGTTGTATGTACCTGAAAATGGGCTTAGAACATTTAATGTACTTGGCTTAATTTTCAAGCCTATTCACTTTTTTTTAAAAAAGTGCTGAACTAGCTCTGATGTATATGAAACTTTTTTCCCTCTACAAATGTAGTTATTTGATTTATATATTCAAGCCACATGGATTAGTTTTCTAATGAAAAATTCTAGAAGTATCAGATATTATGTGCAAAGTAGCACATCACAGAAGTGGCAACATTAAAGCTGAATTCATGGAAATGCCTTAGTTGGAGGATCATATACCAATCTCCCAGTCCAATGAATAACTAATAAGTTGGATTTTCTCTAATATGCCACACAACAGTCTTTTTCTCCTCTTTACATTCAAATGATTAGCTTATGTTTGTGGCAGAGAGGTTTAGTGGATCCGTATTAAAAAAAAAACCTCCAAATCACAAGAACCAAATATTCCTAAAGGTTATCTGTTCTAGGAACTGGACTTCTTGGTGGCTGCATTTCAGTCTAGTTCTCAACTTGTTGTAACAATGAGTTTCATCAATACACTAGCATGTTTCTTTGTCCTCTTGACTATAAGGCCTTAAAGGGCAAATGTGAATGTTGCTATAAAACAGAAACCTTTCAAGCTGGATGAAAGGTGCACATACTGAAGACTCATTATCACAGGAACCAGAATGGTTATCTTGGTCCACACAGCATATGACAAAGTTGTTAATTCTTTGACAAATCTTAAATGACCCCATGGATGTCCTGAATAAGAAGGCAACAAGAGGTGTTTTTTTTTTTCCTTCAAGACATGGTTGGGGAAGGTACAATTAAATGAGCTCAGGTGAAGAAAGCTTTAGTGTATGAATCTTAGGCCTTAATTCTCAAAACTGTTAACTTCTCCTATGAAACAGTGAATTCTTCCATTGGAGTGAATATTGTTATGGCCTATACAGTGAGTGGGTTGGGATTTAGCTCAGTGGGTAGAGCGCTGTGCTGCAGTCTCTGAGGTCCTGAGTTCAATTCCCAGCACCGCAAAAATGGCAGAAGTACCTGGCAATCCACTCTGAAGGCAATCCCGAAGCACTCAGCCATTGAAAACCCTATGAGAGTCGCTATGAGTCAGATACCAACTCAACGGCACTTAACAACAACAACAACAATACAGTGAGTAGAATATGTCCTGCACATGATTCTACAAATGGGAAAGGACATCAGAATGTGTGTAGTAGATAGAAGATAACAACAGAAATGTCTTAAAGATTGAAGAAAGCTACAAGGAAAGGTAGCAAAGCCAGGATTGTCTAAGAAAGAAAGAACATGGTCATCTGTGCTTCTGTAGTATTTGTCACAGCATGAAGTTACTTCTCTGCCTCTACCTCCAATGAACAGTGAGCCCACTTGGGGTTGAAGACTTTTTCAACCTTAATTCCCAGCTCCTAGAATGTGCTCACTGTAAGTGTTCAATAAATTAAAAATCTGTTCTCTGTGAGAAACAATAAAATGGGCCTACATTATAGCATACTTAACTGTTATAAGGTGGAATGGATAATAAAATACCCATAGTAATATTAAATATTTATGAGTAATTACTACATTCCACGCACTTTGGTAAATGTTTCATTTGTTTTCTCCATATAGTTCCCATAATATTCATAGGTGGCAAACATATTTGTTTTTCCACTTTACAGATAAAGAAATTGAAGCAGAGCAACTTTAAGTTCCTTGGACAAGGACAAACAACAAATGTGTGCAAAATCTGATATAAATTGGTAAATCAGGCTTTCTGACTCCAGAGCTTGTGTTGTGAATTGGGCAAATTTAATATAGAGAAGAGGAAAAGTTCTAGATATTTCAAGTAGAAAGGCACTTAACATAGGGAATTGTTAAGTGCCATCAAGTCAGTCCAACTCATAGAGACCCTGTATACAACAGACAAAACACTACGCAACACTGCACCATGCACGGCATTATGTCAGTGCTTCTCTGCTATTTGTAGAGTTTTGAATGCCTGATTGTTTTGGGGGAGTGGGCTGCCAGGTCCTTCTCCGAAGCCTATAGCACCTGGTGTTCCTAGGGGGTCTCCCATCTAGTATTAACCAGGCCTGACCCTGCTTAACTTCCAAGATCTGACAAGATCGGACACCACAGTGGTACAGCTGCAGGCAATATAGGGTATTAGTGACTTCCCAACCCATATGGAGGACTAGGGAGGCTTATGGCATGGGGCCATAGGAAATCAGTAATCATAAGTTATTTTAGCGAATCAATAAATTTAAGAATTGCAGAAAGCTGCTAATAATAATCTCGGATGCCTGCCATGCCTACAAGTATTGTTCACAAGAGGAGGCCTGGAAGCTGCTGCAGAAGGTCACATCTGCCATCTGCTGAAGACTGTGCACCTGCTTCACTGCCCCCAAGCAATAATGGTTCTGTTACTCTTCAACCTTCCAAGCCCCATTCAAGTGCCTATCACTGGTGACATCTAAACAAAAATTCTGCTGGTGGCAGTTCTGGGAAATGTAGTTCTCAAGCTTCTTGTCTCTGTGGTATGTGGGGAGTGCTTCATAGGAGGCATGATGCTGAGCCACCAGAGAGGAAGCTTAGCATACCATTCTAGGTGGTCTTAAAGAAAGATTGAGGACTTCTCCAGAACATTTAAAAGGCATAATAATACATACAATCTTCTGTCTTTCCTCCTGGAGGCTGAAGAACAGGTGAAGAAATGATCTCAGATTCCCCAGCATTACCCATGGTTTCTGACAACAACCACTGAAGAATTACATCACTGAAAATACATCACAATTCCTTTATTAGTAATGATGAGGTTATGTCTTATCTTAGGCACTGAAGAAATACAGCACTCCCCTTAAAGCATTCCTTTTTTTAAATTTTTTTTCCTGCATCTTTTAAGGTGCTGGAAATCTAATTCAGGGCTGTGCATACTAGGCAAATGGTCTGGCATTGAGCTGCATCCCCAACCTTAATGCATTCTTATTCAAATGGAAGTTGGGGAAAAGGTAGAGCCAGATGAGTCAATGGACAGTTCAAACACAATGCACTAGTTATGTACAGAGTTAGGTGAGAAATGAATAATTCTGTCCTATCTGGACTGGTGATGGCTTTAATGCAAAGATGATATTTCAATGGGAATGAAGGCAGTGGATCTCAGCTATCACTGAGCAGTGGATTTATTTAGGATGCTGTGTCTTAGTCCATTTTAGGCTGTTATAACAAAATACCTTAGACTGAATAGCTGATAAATAACAGAAGCTCATTTCTCATGGTTCTGGAGGATGAGAAGTCCAAGATCAAGACACTAGATTGAACATCTGGTGAGAGTCTGCTTTCTGGTTTGTGGATGGCACCTGCTTGCTGAGTGCTCAAATGGTGGAAAGGAGGGTAGATAGAAAGAGCTCTGGGAGGTCTCTTTTATAAGAGCTATAGTCCCATTCATTATGGGTCTTCCCTCATAACCTAATCGCCTCCCAGCGGCTCTGCATCCTAGTACCATCACATTGGTGATTAGGTTTCAACATGGGAATTTGCACAGGGGTGAGGGACACAAATATTCAGACCATAGCACCTTCTCCAAAATGCTGGTGCCTGTGGCCATTCCAAGCCCAGTGAAACCAGAATATCTCGGGATGTGGCCCATGAATCTCTATCACAGTTGGCACATGCCTGTAATCCTAGCGGCTCGGCAGGAGGATCTCAAGTTCAAGACCAGAGGCAGTCTGCATAATTTAGTGAAACCCTGTCTCAAAAAAGTTTTTAAAAATGGGCTGGGGGTGCAGCTCAGTGGTACAGCACTTGCAAAGCATGCAAGTGCGAGGCCCTGGGTTCAACCCCCACTACTGCAAAAAAAAAGAAAGAAAGAAAGAAAAAGCACCCCCAGGCAATGCTGAATACATCACTGGGAACCCTTGCAAGACCTTAAAGTTAACAATTTGAGTCTCTACTATCATCCTGTTTTATTAATGGCCAAACTAATCCTTAGGGATAGGGACTTTGCCCAAGGTCCAGAGCTATTCTGACCTTCAGTGCTTCTAGCACAGTTCATTTCCTTCTGTGTCATATCATGATTTTCAAACTTTACTGTGAATCAGAATCACCAAAGGAATTAAAAATCTGGACACCTAGATTGCACCCCAAACCTATGGGATCAGAATATGCAGATAGAATGAGAGCCAGACCTCAGTATTTTTTAAAGTTCCCCAAGTGATTCCAGTCAAAGTAAAGTTTAGAAATGACTATCTAATGTTATACTCAGGCAACATATGATGGTTGGTGTCACTTAAAGTACATGAATTTGCTAATTAGGAGATATTTGGTTCTCTTTAACAATTTGTCTTGTTCAAATAAATCTCTTAATTAGAGATGTTTTTAAACAATTAACTTGTCAGTAAAAACAGCTACAAAATTGCAAAATCTGTCATTTCAAACCAAAGAATAAATCTCAACCTAATGTATATATGTTCCTTCTAGAGCCAATGTATTCTTACCATCAAAAGTTGTCAAATAAGCAAATGATTAATTAGCAAACAGAATAGGCAGCCAGTTTACTAATATACTGGCAATCGGTGAATATTCAGCATCATAGACATGAGCCAAGTAAGTATGTACATATCTCATTTCCCTTCTGGTTAGGTTCAGATTCCCCTTCAAAGAAGTTTAAGTAAAGAAATGCCATTCATCAGATTTGTACAACCAAGAATACAATATGTCCCCAATCAGGATCCTCTGACCTCTTTTCTGCTATGTGCCCAGGAAAGGATCATGTTCTTTTGCACACTGTTCTTGCATTCATTCAGTCTTGGAAACTCCGTCCTCTAATACCAGGAACATCAAGTTCAGAAACTAACAAAGACTACAATTTTAAAACCACCTTCAGGGAGAAAGCATGCCCTGTTAACGTACTATTTCTAAGTGTCTGTTGTCTTTTGATAGAAATGATAGAGTACATACAGCCCTCTTTTCCTGCTTTCAGGCCGGAAGCAATTTTAAAGTCTAACGTGTTCAGAGACTGTGACTTCATCACTGTGGCCTGCATTGCCCTAAATGGAAAAAATGGAACATCTTCATGCTTTCACAATCACACAAGCCACGTGTGGCACTTGTATTTTTCTGGGATGGAAGAGCTGTGGAATGTTCAAGGAAAGGGGGCCCCATGTTCCTATTCTCTTATCAAAGAGATCTCTCCAGGCTGCTCAGCTCAACTCAGTTAGAATTGTTATTCCAAATGTGAAGAACAACTAACACACTTTTTAAAACACACAATGAAAGAAAAACTGAGAAATTACAAATAACTTCAGTGCTTTAGTATGTGTCTTTACTGCATCTGAGGGAAGTGGGCAAGAGATCAATCAGAGTAACAAGTGCACAGACTGCCTTTGTCAGGTGGTCAGAGTTTTGCAAGATGCATTTGCAAGGCTACCCACTACTCTGTTTTCCTACTACATGAAGCCTGAACCCATTACCATGAACATATTCTTCTTGTGGGCCACTTGCAACTGTGGGGTTAGTTTCTGCTTCTCAGTTCTGTGAAGCCAGAGCTTACTGGATACATTGTAGTGTGCCATAAGTATCCTCGTCAGAATTAATAGCAAGATCAGTCATTAACACTTTTAACTCAGACAAAGTAAGCTTTTAAGATCCTGACACCCACAAAGAATAGTCAGGGATATGCATTTGCAGTGACACTCAGTTATGTGTTTCCACTGGCTTGTCTTGTGTACCCTACTAGGCAAGAATGGTAAAACCAATTGCTGTCTGAAAAGAGGCAAAAGGGTTGAGGGCTTAGAATGTTTAGGAAAATCATAAAATCTGAAGATTTGGACACCTTTGCCTTCTGACAAAAGGTTTGAGCCTACCGTTAGGGGAGCCGCTAGCCATGTGTGCCTGTTGAGCACTTGAAATATGTATGTTAGCATGCTGAAGTGACATGTTTTCTTCAATATATTACTAATGTTAACTCCACTTATTTATTTTTCATTTTTTAATGTCCCTATTAGGAAATGTCACATTACCAATTTGGCCACATTCTACTCTCACAGACAGCTTGAACGGTGGCTGCAATGGTTTGCTTCAAGTAATTGGGAGAAATCTTGAAGGAGAGACACACTAAATATTTAATACTATCCATCAGCATAGCAGTTACATATTGATGCCTAACAAATTATCCCTCAACTTAGTAGCTTAAAAGAACATCCAGGGTGTCAACATTTCTGTGGGTCAGGAATCTTGAGTGTGACTTAGCTGGGTCTTCTGATTCAGCGTCAGTCACAAGCTGCAAACAAGGTGTCAACCAGGGCTATGGTCATCTTAAGGCATGACTGGGGAAAGATCCACTTCTAGGCTCACCCTTGTGGGTGTCAGAAGAATGCAGTTTTTCTAGTCTGTTGGGCTGAGATGGTTCCTTGTAGGCATTGTCCTAAGTCTTCCTTCTCTTGCTACAATGACTTCTCCAAAGGGGAGTCACATTATTACAGCTTGCTTCATCAGAGCAAGCCAGCAAAAGCAAAAGAGTTTGCCTGCCAGCCAGCAAAAGTCACCTAATCTCCAAGTGACCTCTTGTCACTTTTGTACAGTACTGTTCAATAATGCCATATCAGTGGTCCACCCTCCCCTTGCAGGAAATGTATTATACAGGGTAATGAATACCAAGAAGCAGTGATCATGGGGCACCTTCTTAGAAGCTGCCTACCACAATAGATTATGAGAGTCCACTTAGCATTATACTCATCCACACATGGTTGTTCTGTAATGGCTATGCTTACTCTAATGGGTCTAATGTGCTACATTCACACTGGTTAATGTGTAGAGAAAATCTGAAATAATATGTGAGAAACTGTGAAAAGCAGTGAGTGTGGAGGACAAGAATAGGAAGTGAGCAATACAGACAGGGATAGAAGAGAGACATGTAACTGAGCAATTTTTTCTGCATGGGAAGTTTTGAGCCATATGTGTGTCATCGTGCATGCACATGCTTTTGCACACACCCTGGGGATCAAAACCAGGACCTTGTAAATGCTAAACACATGTTCTAACATTGAACTGTGCCCCCACATGTGAATTATCTTTAAAACAAAACAAACAAAAAAGGAATACCATGGGAAAGAGGGAAATAAACTACTTCTATTCCCCAAGCACTGCAGCCCTTCCTTTATAGGCTTGTAGCCCTTTGTAGAGTGGCTGACTTTCCCTGATTCCTCTGGAACCTTGACAGCTCAGGCATGCCCTCCTCCAAGTAGCTTTTCCTGACCACCCTGGTCTCCAACAGCATCTCTCAGCTCTGATGTTTATCCCACCATTTTAGAGTCATTGCATTACTGTCTCCCTCCCCTCCTAACTGGATCCTCTTTAATGACTGGTATATAGCCTTTTTGAAATGTGTATCATAGTGACAGTCTGAGCTGGTTAGATGGATGAGTAGTTTCTAGCATATACAGAAGTAGAAGGGTTCTCTGTTCTCTTTTGGATTCTCCTTTGTGGGATGGGCAAATGCTGTAGGTGAGATTCAGTTAGAAGTCCACATGAGGGCATGTCTGAGTGTCAGAACTTGGGACCCAGCAAGACCACCAGCCCTCATATGTCTTCAGAGGACCCCTGGGACCCTGTTCCAAACTGCTTTCAATTGCTGATATAGATATAATATATTATTATGGGCAGAGGTTATGGCCTAGCCCAGTAGCTCTCAAAGTGTGGCCCCTGGGCCAGTAGCCTGAGCATTACCTGGGGACTCATTAGAAGTGTACATTTTAGGGTCTCCATCTCAAACCTACTAAATCATAATCCCTGGAGTGGGCCCAAGAAATCAGTATTTTAACAAGCCAGGTGACTCTAGTCCTGGTTCAAGCTTGAGAATCACAGGTCAAATTTATTCCTAAAGCTTCCATAGAGCTTCCTACCTGCCCTGGAAGTTGGAGGCTGGAGCACTGTGTGCCCCAACATGTGTTCCTTTGTAAACACTTTCCCCACAGTACTCCTGGTGTCTACTACTCTCAGAGAACCCATCAGATGGGCACGATAGCACACTTAACCTATGAAATGATCTGAGAAAAAAAAGTATGGAAAAGTTTCAGAAACCTTCATGGTTAAGGCAGCCATCTCTTGTTAAAATTTGAGGGTGAGGTCTTCTCTTTTTGGTATTTTCACTATCTAGTGGTGAATGCTATGTACTCCAGGTGACTTTTTGTTTGGTTGGTTTTTTCCCCAAGCTAGTCAACTTATTGGCAAAAAATATTTGGTGACTTCATGCTTTTCTAAATGCTTCTTCATGATGGATAACAAATTATTCCTTTTAAAAGAATTAAAGCATCATGTATAAGTAGGATTTTTTTAGAAGAATATAGACTCCTGGTGATGTATAGAAAGAGCCTGGAGAACTTGATAAAAGCTCCTTCCAGACCTTGGCAAATTACTCTTATTCTGTTTACCATTTTCTGATATGTTGTCTGATTCCATTTTTTAGAACCGTTTTGGTGGAGTCATATAAGATTATGTTATCTTCATATAGGCACAATTTTGCATCTTCCTTTCTAAAATTGATGCCTCATTTCTTTTTCTTGCCTAATTGCTCTGGCTAGGATTTCTAGTACTATATTGAATAGAAGTGGTGAGAATGGACATCCTAATCTTATTCTTGATCTTGGAGGAAAAACCTTCAGTTTTTCACTGTTCAATATGATGTTAGCCAAGGACTTATATATTGCCTTTATTGTATTGAAGTACATTCCTTTACATTTGTTGAGCATTTTTTGTCATGAAAGAGTGTTAAATTTTGTCAAGCACTTTTCTTTGTCTATTGAGTTGATCACTTACAAGTAGCTGATTTTATTTGTAGATTCTCTTATGAGAAAAAAAAGATGAATTTTTTAACTACCTAAACAACAAGAAGTCATTAGATATAAGGGGTGGTGTCTCACTATATAGGAAAGTCTGAAGAATACCTAAAGCCAGTTTGGTAGTTTTTAAGAAGAAAGAACACTTCCTAGGTCTCAAGCCTCCTTGCAGAACTGGTACCCCTCTCAATTCAGTAGTAAGTGTACCCTCCTCAGGAAAACTAAGGTACAGTCTGGTTACTGCCTTTATTCCTGGTCACAGAGAAGGCTTTTTAGCATTACAGATTTATGAAACTAGAGTCTGAGGGTGAGATTCTGTCTTACACACTGGATTACACAGGAAAATTCTCCATACTATATAAAAGCACTCTATTTGTATAACACTCTAAGGCATAAAAGCACTGCCATGTCCACTTTCTATTTAATTTGTAGAACAACCATTTGAAATGCCTCACCTGACATACATGGAATTAAAGACTTCACTCCAGGGGTCTTAGGTTCTGTTGGATCTTGGCTCCATTTGCTCAAATTCTGACCTGTTTTACTGTCCCCTGAGCCATATAAGATCATCCCCAGTGCCCCCTCTCATTCTCCAACAGCTTCCTGGACAGATAAAGGCAAAGAATGATTGAATTCAGAGCAATCAGAGGATATAGAGATCATTTTATCCTAGTCTCACTTTAGCGATGTGGAAACTATGTCCAGAGAAAGTAAAGGATTTGCCCAAGTTCACATAGTTAGTTAGCAACAGAATTCAGACTGAAATGAGGACCAGCCTGCCAGCCACCATTTCAGAACTCATCTCACCACCCCAGACTCCAGCGCCACTGACTGTTTCCTTTTGTTCTTGTTGATTCTCATTTTCATTTGATTTGTATTTATTCTGTATCAGTACAGGCTTGAGTGCTCTCAGGGATGCCAGTGGATAGAAATTTTGAAGACACATACTCATCCCATTATCTCACAGAATCTTGCATGTTTCCTAAATGTGATAGGCTTTTGTGAGGGTCTTATGAGGTAGGAACTAAGATGCCATTTCTCAGGGAAGATAGGCCTTTGTAGCAGGTGGAGTGAGCATGTAAATAGGAAGAGGGACCATCAGAAGTCAAATAAGATCATAAACAAAGGAGATACAGTTCTTCTTCACCTCAGAATAAACATGAGAAAAGGAAAAGATCATGCATAATTTCCCTGACAACCAGAACAGGTCCTGGGAAGGATGGAATCTGGGAAGGAAATAACGTATGAGCAAACACTGCCGCACTATGAACAAAAATTGTTTCAAAAGATGTAGACATCCCTGGATCTGAAAGACCAGATTTGGGAACTCTTAGGTGATCTTATTATTATTATTAGGTGCCATCTAGTCAGGTCTAACTCATAGCCACCATATGTACAACAGACAATGCTCCTCATCACTGTGCCTTGCCCAGCACTATTGTCAGTGCTTCTCTGCCAATCATAGGGTTTTCAGTGGCTAACTGGTTTTCAGGAGTGGGCTACCATGTCCTTCTCCCAAGCCTGCAGCACCCAGTATTCCCTGGTGATCTCCCATCCAAGTACTAACCAGGCCTGATCCTGCTTAGTTTCTGAGATCTGATGGGATCAGACACCACAGTGGTACAACTGCAGGCCTTAGGTTATCTGTTGTTGCTGTTAGATGCCGTCGAGTAGTGTCCAACTCATAGTGACCCTCATAGGGTTTTCAGTGGCTGATTGTTTTGGGATTGCCTCAGGAGTGGATTACCACATTCTTCTCCCATTTTTGAGGTGCTGGGAATTGAACCCGGGACCTCAGAGACTGCAGAGTGGTTCTCTACCAACTGAGCTAAATCCCAGCCCCTTAGGTTATCTGTTGTTGTTAGGTGCCGTCCAGTCGGTATCCGACTCATAGCGACCCTCATAGGGTTTTCAATGGCTGAGTACTTCGGGATTGCTTTGGGAGTGGATTGCCAGGCCCTTCTCCCATTTTTGCGGTGCTGGGAATTGAACTTGGGACCTCAGAGACTGCAGCGCAGCGCTCTACCCACTGAGCTAAATCCCAGCCCTTAGGTTATCTAGACCACAATTATTCTTGTTCCTGATTTCTCCATTTGCCTCTAGACTAAGTTACTTCATCTATGTATTAGGAACACTCTATCACCAACTCTCCATGTGGGCCTATGTTAGCCTTCCTGGTTCCCAGTTCACTGGAATGCCATGAGCAAAATTCTTCCAAATAACTGCAGAGAGGAAGGTTGTTGTTGTTAGGTGCCGTCAGTTGTATCTGACTCGTAGCAACCCTATGTACTACAGACGAAACACTATTGTCAGTGCTTCTCTGTTATTCACAGGGTTTTCAATGGCAGATTGATTTTTAAGAGTGGGTTGCGTGTCCTTCTCCCAAGCATACAGCACTTGGTGTTCCCAGGTGGTCTGCTATCCAAGTACTAACCAGGTCCGACCCTTCTTAGCTTCTGAGATCTGATCAGATCGGACACCACAGTGGTGTGGCTACAGGCAGAGAGGAAGGTAACCACTTGTTAATAAAAAGAACCCTTGTTAATAAAAAGAAGGCAATTGGTAGCATCAACCCTGAAAGAGGAGAATACTTCAGAAAGAATGAAATGAGTTGTCTAACATTACATTCCCTCTCATATTCCAGAGAGTGGAAATGAAGACTTGGCAATCCCTGCAAAAAAACGTGCTTACATAATGAATAGGTTATTATGCAGTGCTAATTGCCAGAATGTATATTTGTATGTATGAATATGTTCAATGAGAATTCATAAACATTTGCCTCTGGCCTTAAATCTCAGATAGGTGGAAGATCCAGGTGCGGTGGTGCACACCTGTAATCCCAGCGATTTGGGAGGCAGAGACAGGAAGATTGCAAATTGGAGACCAGAGGCAGTCTGCCTAATTTAGTGAGACCCTGTCTCAAAAAGTAAAAAAATGGGTTGAGGGTGCAGCTCAGTGGCCCTGGGTTCACGCCCCAGTACTGGAAGAAAAAAAAAAAAGCCTCAGGTGAAGATAGTAGCAGCACCTGCTATAGACACAAATCTGAAAATCCAACAGCCCAATTAAAACTCTGATTAAAAAAAAAAAAAACTAAGATGAAGCAAAATGAAATGAACTTTAAAAGACCAAAGGATTCAGGTCTTCTAAGGGCCCCATGACAAGTAACTGAGGAGAAATCCTGTTAATTAAAAGTCACTGCTCTGTGAAATGGCTGCATTACTATGGAGATGGTTACTGTGCTTGTCTGCAGTCCCTCTGTGGGCTTGTGATAAGCAGTAGAAGCAGTGGCCCACCTGTTACAGGTAGGCTGTTATTCCTGCTTCCTAAGACTTTTGGGTCTCAGGAAGGTAGACACCACCATAATGTAGATTTGTATCTCCTTTGGCTAAGAAAATGATACAGGGAAGTTACATTGATCAAATGTTAAAGTTGCAAAGTTTGTATTGAATTCCTCTTCTAAGAGCTACTAAATTTACCTTCAAATGAGACGGTGGTTCTGCTAGGATTATGTATACCAGAGCATCACAATTTTGAGGCATTGAAAAATGGATACAATGGCAATGCTGATTTGAATGTCCCATGGGAGAGGAGCCAGCCCTGGGAAACATGGACACAGTCTGCTACTTGGGGAACACAAGAATAATCAAACATGTTTCAACAGTTGGGGCTTTAGGTACTAGTTCTTTGCTGGTGGTGAGGTGTGTTTCCATGTGTGTCTCACTTTTAGAAAGGGAAAATCCACCTGAGGGGATGTATGGCAAACCGCAAAGACAATATGTGTTCTTGGTTCTCTAGAGTTCTGAGTAAATCTCCCATCTCATCCTTGCCTCTGCTGAGCTCAGGAAAATCCCTCTTTCCCTGAGAAGAAGCAGGAGCCCATTCAGCTAGTGAATCCAAATCTAAGTTTTATCCTTTGTACCTGGTATTGGGGAATGTGTTGTAACATGCCTGGGGCAGTAATTGTAAGAAGCTCTTATCTAACACAGTTCCTAAGTTTTTAAAAATTGGAAAGAATCACAATCACATAATTGCATGCTTAAAAAAAATTCTGCCTGTGCCCTGTATCAGCAGTTTTCAGTTACCTGGATCAAATTCCCCTTTGAAGTCACGGGAGGTGCTGGCTTGGGGTATCCCTACAGCACTTTGACAGCTCTTTAGGTGTTAAGGCCATAAAGTCCAGGTTTCTCAGCACCTCTGGCTACACTTCTACTCTCTGGCCTCAACTTAACAACTTCAGTTTTATCATATGTTTTATTTCAAAGTCCTCACTGTCATCAGGCAGTGGACCCTTCCGGGCTGTGTGGCCAACTGCTGGCTCCCAGGGCAGACATCCCTCATCACTGGGGCTGATGGACATGTTTTCTGTCCTTTGTAGACATAAAGCCAGTCAGACCTATCAACCATGGCAGCTATTATAACCTAAAATATGTTCCTCCTCCATAGTCACTGTTCAGAAAGGCCTCAAAGGAAAGCAAATGGCTTAGTTTTAAGGCACTATTACAAAGACATCTTTGTTTCTCAGCTTGTTTACCCATGTAAGTTTCTCAAATGCTCTGAGGCCTTATTCCCTCAAAGCAAAAAAGGAATAAAGCTGTCCCATGATATCCATGAGGGATTGGTTTCAGGTACTCCTTCTGATACCAAATTTATGGATAATCAAGTCCAATATATAAAACTGCATATTTGTATGTAACCTTTGTGGATCCTCTCATATACTTAACATTATCTCTAGATAACTTATATACCTAATGCAATGTAAACATTGTATAAATAGGTGTTGTAGTCTATTATATAGGAAATAATGACAGGAAGTAAGTCCACATGTTCAGTTGCAATTTTTTTCCAAATATTTTTGATCTGCAATTGGTTGACTGTGTGTGTGTGTGAACCCCAAGAACATAGAGGCCCAACTGTACTAGTAAAAATTAAAATTGAGTGCACCTTTGTCAGATCCTGTACTAAGCACTTTCTAACCAATATTCAGTGAGCTCTCTGGAAAGGCCTTTAAGGCAATTACCAAAGTTAGAATTTATCCTAGACAATGTGACCTTAGAGTCCATGCTTTGACCACTGCAACCTGCTGTCCCTCAACAGTGCCACTTCCGACCTTGGAGGAGTTGCTATGGGGATTGAATGAGGTAATGTCTAGAAAGTGCTTAGCTAGTATAGCATAAACATCCATTCAACAATGAGAGCTGCTACTACAAGCCTGGGATTTAATTACCCCAGTAGTGGCCATGACTATTCAGAGCCCAGGAGGGCTCTGAAGAGATGTGAAGTGAGGGACATGTTTGTTAGTTTTTCATCATTGCTGTGCCAAATATCTGAAAGAAACTATTTCAAAGGAAGAAAGGTTCATTTTGATTTACAGTTTCCAAGGTTTCAGTCAATGGTCACACATTCCATCACTTTGCGCCTGAGGAGATGCAGAAACATCATGGCAGTGGGAGCACATGGCAAAGGCTGCTCACCTCCTGGTTGTCAGAAAGCAGAGAGAGACAGAGAGGGGCCAGGGACAATAAATGCCCCTCAAAGGCACAACCCCAGTGATGTCCTTCCTGCAACTGGGCCACTACCTCCCAATAATGTCATCAAATTATAAATCCCTCAGTGGATTAATACACTGATTAGAACAGAGTCCTAATGAGCCAATTACTTCCCCAAAACCCCTTCTCCAAACATTGCTACTTTGAGAATCAAGCCTTCAGTGCATGAGCCTTTGGGGGGACATCTCATATCCAAACCATAACAAGGGGGATCGGAACACAAAAGGGAGTGGCTGGAGTGGGTAGGCATCATCAGTGCAGGAAGGCCTGGCAGTGCCCAGGGTATAAGGATGTGGAAAATGCCCATGTGAGCCAGGTGTGATGCCAAAGCACAGGCCTTGCACATCCATGCTGATGACTACTCCAGAACTCTGCCCTTAACCCTTTTTAATGTCAATCTGTCTTTCAAAAACAGTCAGAGATCCATACCTTCTTCCCAGGGGCCTAACCAGCACCCCGTTTGTATTTTCCCTTTACTCTTGGTTTAGCACTTTTATTTATTTATTGTTTGATATACCTGGTTGAGTCCATTTCCTTTTGGGAACAGACAAATGATGAAAATGTTCCCCAAGGGTTGGGAGCGGGGCAGGGGCACAGCTATGACAATGACACTTGTATGTCCAGATGGAGGTGGCTATGACCTGCCATGCATTTACCACACATCTGATATGGCCAGGTCTTAGGGTCTCAGGGGTGTCATGGGTTCTTTCTTTTCCTCACGTTTCATTGTTCAGCTATGATATCAAAACACTCCTGGTCCTCCTAGGACTTTCTAAGGGGCTGTTCTTACATGCTCAACAATGAACAGAGAGGGCTTTGTGAATGGTAAACCAGACTTGAATGTGGTGAGAGGGGATAGTGCTATACTTCACAAGCTGAGTCAAGAGAATCTTCTGGCAGCCAGCAGAACATATCAGAAGAGTGCGGATTCTTGGATGGTGTTGAGAGTTGAGCCTTCATAACCCCAGCATGCACCTGTACATCTTTTGGGCGTTGGGGTGCAATGTGGCGATGACTATTCTAGGTCTGTGATTTCACATTTTAGTAACATCACCCCTCAGGATTGCTGTGGAAATGTGTCTAGCTGTTAAATGTAGTGTTTCCATTGCCACTTTCTCCTATTCCAAGATATTCTGAGATTCAACTGGATTTGAACTTCTCTTGATGTCACTCTTGGATGTAAAGTATTTTTACATGTTGCTGTGGTTTGGATATCATTTGAATGTGTCCCCCCAAAGGTTCATGTTTGAGAAGCTTGGTTCCCAGTGTGGCCATGGTAAGAGGTAGTGAGACCTTTAAAAGATGGAGCCTTTAAAAGATGGAGTGGGAGGTGATTAGGTCTTTGGGAGCATTGCCCTCAAAAGGGATCATGCTGGTCTCATAGAGTAAGTTAGTTTTCAGGAGAGCAAGTTGTCATAAAAGAGTGATCCTGAATCCCTCTCTGGCTTCCTGTCTCACTATGTGGTCTCTCTCTTTTGTAGGTACCTTCACCAAGATGACATCTGCCATGCTGTGATGTAGTCAAGGGGGTCATTCACCAGAAGCCGAACAGATGGGTTTGCCTGATCTTGGACATTTAGCCTCCAAAACTGTGAACCAAATGAGTCTCTTTCCTTTATAAAGTACCCACACTTGGGTATTTTCTTAAAGCAACAGAAAGCAGACTAATATACATGTGTTCTTTTGTTTTTAGAACTCAGCCAGAAATACAATAAATTCATTTTTAATATGATAGATGAATTCAGTGATAGATTGATGACCATTCACAAAGCAAAGTGGATCCCTGGGGGCTTTTTATTCTGGATATAATGACAAAGGTAGATGAGTCCCATTATAAAAATGACAAATGCTAAGACCCAGAGGTATGACTTGACCAGAATCTGGAAGTATGAGGGGCAGTATGAGATTCAAATAGATATGTGTTTGTGAGTTGACACATATCTTAGTCTGTTATCGGTTGCTATAGCAAAATATCTGAGACCAGGTAATATATAAAGAATAGACATTTATTTGTCTCATGGTTCTAGAGGCTGGGAAGTCCAAGATCATGGTGCCGGCATCTAGTGAGGGCCTTCTTGCTGCATCATAACATTGCAGAGGGCCTTATTGACTCAGAGCAAGCATCTAGCTAGTGTCTCTAACTGGAGATCCCACACTTATGGGTTCATCTAATAGTAATCGCCTTACAAATACTCCCTCTCCAAATACCATCAACATATTTTGGGAATTAACTTGCCAAAACATGAACATTGGGAGGACCCATTTGAGCCATAGCAACACTTTTTTTTTTTTTTTTTTTTTTGCTCATTTAGCAGAAAGCATCATAATTATTTTGAATGTATGGGTGAAACTACACTAAATTCATTTCATGAACAAATATTTAATTATTTATGAGTTCTCTCAGACAACATATGAGTATAAGCAAAAAATATAGTGAGTGTTTAAATTTTAAAAAATTTATTATAATAAAAGGTACTTTGCCATTAATCCCTCTCAAAATGCTCCCCCTGGCTTTGAATACTCTTATCCCATTGTTCTTGCCACTATCTGGAGAATTGTGAATATCTTTAGTTTCATCCTCCATCATAACAGTGCTGCATGTCACACATTGTTTCTGGTGCAGCAATTTCTGTCATATAAAAACATTATGGTGTGTCCTCATCCACCTCACTGGATCTGGTGCCATATGACTTCTAGCTCTCCCCCAAAGTCAAAATGGCCATGAAAGGTAAACATTTAGGATTCAGGACACTGAGGCAGCCACTACAGCACAACTAATGATACTCACAAATGAGGACTTTCAGAACTGCTTCATAAGTAGCAAGAACAATGGGATAAGAATGTTTGAAGTCACTGGGCGTATTTTGAAGGAAGTTAATGGTAATATGTCTTTTACTGTCATAGCTTTTTTAAAATTTAAACATTTACCATAGTGTTTGATCACTGGCTAGTATTTGTGGGCACTTCTGTGTGCTGCTTCAAATAAGAAGTTTTTAGTTTTGTTTTGCCTTCCTGGAGATCCAACCTGGGGCATTGTGCATGCTGAGCAAGCACTCTACCACTGAGCTATGTCCCCAGCCCCAAAACAATACATTTAGCATGGACTTTAACAAAAACGATGTGCTCACTAACTTAAAAGAGCACCTCACCCACTTTTTTCCTTTGCAGTGACTTTAGTACTCTCAGCCTGGTGTCATGACAAGTCTTGTGGCTGAGAACCAGCTAAAATCCTTGACTTTAGGAACAGTTGGAGTTTCTTGTACAAGTTGACAGTGGCCTTCAAATCTACACACACTATTGTCTATCTAAAGATTTAATTTCCCAGTCTTCCTTGACATGATGTCTATCTGATAAACAAGGGTGTTAATGATGATTGTGTGTTTCTCCCTCCCTTTCTTACCCAGTAGGACCATGCACACTGAGAACACTCAAAGCTTGCTGGGCATCCTTGAGACTAAACCAAATTGCAATGGTAGTTTACCTCAAGAGAGAGGGTGAAAGGTGGAAGCAAGAAATCATCTCCTTTTCTGTTCTTTTTTTTTTTTTTTCTTTTTCTTTTTTAATCAGGAAGGCATTTAAACCTTTTGGTAGGAAAACCATCTTGGGGAAGGTGCCTCAGCCCACCCAACAAACCAGTATGGTCCTCAGTGCAATCACTGTGCTAGTTACTCAAGACTGAAGGGCAAAGAAAACACAGTCCCCTTTCCTGGGTTATTTCCAGACAGTGCTCTAATAAATCACCAGATGTCTCTTCCCTTGAAGCCAAGGGTTTGAGTTTGTGAGAGTGAGGAAATGAATGACCTGCCAGACCTACAGAGAATTGAGGTGAAGTTCTGCAGCCTCTGCTGATGTCTCACGTGTTTATCCGTGGTTTAAATAATGCAGGGCTCATACTTGCCCACACTGGGAGGATAGCACTAGCCTATGAAGAAGCAGATTTGATGTCCTAATGGTAGTTGCTTTATGGTCAGTCAGAAGGGACTTCGAACTGTCTCAATTTTGCTCTCCAGCCCAATAGAAGAGTTTTTCTACATTGTGAGATAGGAGGAACAAATTTAGTTTATAGACTCATGGAATCTAAAACAGGATTGTCCTGTGTAACTTTCACTTTACAAATAGGGAAATGGGTGCTGGGTGGTCAGAAAGTGTAGTGAGTAATTTGCCTCACATGCATAGGCAGCTTGGGCAGAACTGTGGGTGCATGCCCTGCCCTGAAAGTTCTTTACCCTAGTCCCCGCCCAAAAGTCACCAAAATGACTTATAAAAATAGTTATAGGGCTGGGCGTTGTGGCACACACCTATAATCCCAGCGGCTCGGGAGGTGGAGGCAGGAGGGTCACAAGTTCGAGACCAGGGGCAGTCTGTGTAACTTAGCGAGACCCTGTCTCAAAAAAAAAAAAAAAAAAAAAAAACCTTAAAAAATGGGCTGAGGGTGCAGCTCAGTGGTCCAGCACTTGCAGAGCATGCAAGCTCAAGGCCCTGGGTTCAACCTCCAGTACCACACACAAAAAAAAAAGTTATAGGCATCTGCTAATGATGGGTCTGTGGTTGACCTTTAAAGGACACTAGACACATTTTGGGGACAGT
>VMDO01008781.1:0-57714 GCA_007922755.1 Pedetes capensis
CAACAACAAATGCTGGCGAGGTTGTGGGGAAAAGGGAACACTCTTACATTGTTGGTGGAGCTGTAAATTGGTGCAACCACTGTGGAAATCAATATGGAGGTACCTCAAAAAACTAAAAATAGATCTACCATATGACCCAGCTATAACACTATTGGGAATTTACCCAAAGGGAGATGGGTCATCATACCACAGAGACACCGGCATCTCCATGTTCAATGCAGCGCTTTTCACAATAGCAAGGATATGGAATCAACCAAAGTACCCTTCAACAGAAGAATGGATAAATAAACTATGGTATATATACACAATGGAATACTACTCAGCAATCAAGAAAAATGAAATAAGGTCATTCGCAGCAAAATGGATGGAATTAGAGAAAATTATTTTGAGTGAACAAGCACAAGCTCAGAAAGAGAAACACCACATGTTCTCACTCATATGTGGGAGTTGAATCAAAATTATAAGGAGGAAACATCCTATTCAAAGGTCGGATCAAAATAAAACGGAAAAAAAAAAAAGCTAAGAATGGTGTCAATATAAATGGTCTAGAAAATGCATGCAATTGTTCTGACAAGATAATAACAAAGTTTGCTACAGGAAAAATTTCTATCTTAAACAGAACTGGAACTCAAGTACATATAGAAAATTATTACCAAGTAAATGATAGAGAAGACCTAGATGGGGAGGGTGTGGGGGGGAAGCATACAAGAGGGTAAGGGGGCACCTATATGAATAATGTACATCAAAATGCATATATATATAAATGCCACGATGAAAAGTATGTCAGAGTGAATCACATTAAGGTGTACATTAAAAATGTCCAATAAAAAAAAAGAAAAAAAAGAATAATTTATAATAATGCAGAAGATATGATAAATAGGATAAAAGTAAGACACAGAAGTTATACAAGAGATCTGAATTTATGAAATATAGATGTATAGAAGACATATTCTGTTATGTTTCTTTTCAATGTTCACTGTGGCCAATATTTGGTTGTTATCCTAAGAGGCATCTGCTTGTGTGTTTGAATCTGGCAGACCCTGCACAGAACAGTTTACAAATAGCCTTTCTTAAACTTTAGCCATAAGATGAGATTATACATTTTTAAATCTTTATCACGGATGCTGTTTTTGTTGTTGTTGTTGTTTGTTTGTTTGTTTTTTAGTACAGACTGCTACAAGTGGATGACAAGTGCCCATTATTTTTAAAAAATGTTTCTTTAAAAAAAAACTTTATATATGACAGAATTAATCCATTTCAAGCATACAATTCAGTGATTTCCAGTAACCTTACTGAGTGGTGCAATCATTACCATACTTCAGTTTTGGAATTTTTTGGTTCCTTCATATCCATTTATAGTTAGTGCCTGTTTCTACTACAAGCTCTAGGCAACTAATAATTTAATTTCTGGCTCTATAAATTTGCATTTTCTGGATATTTCATATAAGTGGAATCACACAGCTTGTGCTCTGTTGGACTTTTGTATCTGACTTCTTTCGTGTAGTGTAATTGTTTTGAGATTTTTCCATTTCATAGCACCTATCAGTAGTTCATTCCTTAATGCTGAATAAGTTTTCCAGTGTATAGACACACCAGCTTTTGTCTTTCCACGTACCAGATAATGGGCATTTAAGTTGTTTTCATTTACGAGATATTGTGACTGGATACCCATTTTTCAGATGAAGAAACTGACTCCAACTGGCTCAATAACTCCCCCTAAATTGCATAAATCCCCAATTTCAGATCCAGGGTTTGGATTCAAGTTTCCCTGACTCCAAAGCCCAAATACTCTGTTTATTGCTAGAATCAGATAATGAATTTTTTTCTTTATACTTTTGTTTTTATATACCCTACAATATATGTCTTATAATTTAAAACAGTATGAAATACTTTTAAACTTTTTAAAATTGTGACTAACAAAGCTATGGTATGTTACATCTTTTAGGAATAATTATATTTTGTGGGGAAGGTGTAAGCTTTATTCCTTCAGTAAAACTGCCAAATTTCAATTTTACTGAAAGTTCTCAATGAAGGATGAACCAAGCTGGTTGACTATGGCAGCAGGCTACCCTAGAAATGCCTTCAGATTTGCCTCCAGCACCAGCCAAAGGGCTTCTAGCCACATTACTATCATCACTATGGAGTTGCTTTAGAATCTGGACTTCTGTTTGAACTAAAGGCTGAGGTTAGACCTGGAACCAGCTGAGCAATAGGAGCAAAGCTTTCCATGAAAGCATTTTCTGACCAATCTTCTCTTTTATGAATTTAGGCAGTAATGAATACATCCTGATATTTTTACTGGTTCATTTGTGCTTAATGCTTGGGCATATTTTACTGATTATAGGCATTTTTCTGTGTGTCTTTAATAGCAGTTACTTTATATATATTTTTTTCATTGTGATAAAATATACCTGAACATAAAATGTATCATTTTAACCATTTTAAGTATATGGTTCAGTGATATTAAATGGATAATGTGCAATAAACTCCATGATCCAGCCAAAAAAAAAAAAAAGAAAAAGTAAGTTGCATCTGCTTGGACTACATGAGGTAAATAGATATTCAATAAATACACATCCTCACCTGTGCCCCAATAAGAACAAGATTTACCATTTATGCAAGACTTTGCAGAAGTGGGAAGATAGGGGCTGTGACATAACATATCCAAAGGCCTTTAGAGCTTTCCTTTGTTCAATTAATTACGGTGAAAATAATGTGGTGGTTATAGACAGAGATAGGCAAGAAGCAATTTTAAAATTCTCAATTTTAGGATTTGTCACTCTGTAAAGGAGGCAATTGACATATAATAGTTTGATCAACATCTCTAGCACTTCTGCTTATTATTACTATACAGTTATCTTTTGAGATCATAGCATTCACCTGGATAATTGAGAAATTAAAACAAAATTCCACTCACTAAAAACAAAACTTGGTTATGAAAATCAATCATGACTACAGATGTCAAAAGCATTCATTAACCTACATGGTAACACTTAAGTGATGTAAACTGTACTGATCAATGCAGTGTGGAGTATCTCCTTGGAAATTTAATTGCTTGGCTCAAACAAGGTCTTCATCTTAAGATTTTTCATTGCTGATCATATAACAGATTTGAATGAAGTTTAAAATTTTCAGTTTCCACAAATAATGAGATCCTGAGTTTGTACTGAGTAGGAGCCAAAGGCAAGGGCATGGAAAACAAAAGTGAACCCGGTCTTTCTGCTATATGGCTTCTCAATGTGGCAAGAATGAAAGTGAGGAGGTAAAGAAGAACAAGAGAGCCCAGAACTCAAACTCTGAGCTAGACCTGTAGTTATTATGGGGCAACTAACTGTACAATTTTGATAGTTCAATAATTAACAATAAAGTGAAGGGATCACAGGTAGGGCCATTGCCTTTTTTTGGTTGTAGATCTATTTAGCATGTAGCCTCTACTAAAGTATCCCATGGCTCTTTCGAGGAAATGAAATATTTCTTCCCTAAAATTTTTTCATCTTTCTTCTTATTAAAATGATACCCTGGGTGCAAAGTTAAAAATTCATGTGTGAACTAATTATGTTGTTATCTTCCATGTAATAATCCTTTGGCCTCTTTCCCTTTTCTACAGGCAATGTGCATTTGTGCACAGAACCTATGTTCTTGTTTATAAGTGATAGCATTCTTGGGCACTACCCTCTTCTCCACTATTTGAAGCCTGGCTGCTCAATGCAGCCACCTGTCCTATTTTCTCAAAGACTGTGCATAGGACCCAGGATCTCTGAATTGTAAGTGATGATTATGCAAGGACAACAAATGAGTGGAGCTGGTTTACCTAAGTGGGAGTGGTCTACCAAGACACTTTCATTAGTACTGTTGCCTGGGCTCCCCAACCACCTAGATCTCTGTTTCCCTCAGAACTCAGCTTTTAAACTCTGCCTCCAACTCCACAGGATTTCAGAGTCCATATCCTTCCACTTCTGTTTTTATTTAAATGAGCCAGAATTGGTTTCTTTGCAACTGAAAAACACCATGAAAAGAGAATACAGAGGGCCCATAAGACATGCCCCTGGGACAGAGAGAGGCTGTTGTTGTTGTTGTTAGGTGCCATCAAGCCGGTATCCAACTCATAGCGATCCTCATAGGGTTTTCAATGGCTGACTGTTTTGGGATTGCCTTGGGAGTGGATTGTCAAGTCCTTCTCCGATTTTTGCGGTGCTGGGAATTGAACTCAGGACCTCAGAGACTGCAGCGCAGTGCTCTACCAACTGAGCTAAATCCCAGCCAGAGAGACGCTGAGTAATGCTGAATAAATTGTCAATAAATTGTCCATAGCAAGAAGTGATGAAATAGATGTTGATGCTTATGATAGTTACTACTGTTAAGACCTTAGTATTCCCCAACTATTGTGCTTTACTTTATTAACTCATTTAATCTTTACAATAATACTATATGGTAAGTACTGCTGTCCCCATTTTACAGATGGAAAAAAGGCTGTGAAAGGGAAGGTTACTAGAAACACGCCATAGTGCAACACGTACTTAGAAACTCCTTTTGCTGAAAAGCATTGACTCCTCACTTGGGCCCAAAGTATCCTGATCCAACTCCCCAAGAGATACTTGAAGACCTACAGTCCTTGTTCTAAACCTGCAATCACCTTGGAATCCAGGAAAATTAATCAATAAACATCTTTTTGACAGCAGACTAAAACTATCCCTCAAGTGATGTTAGGATAACAACTTCTTGGGACCACTCTGCAGAGTCAGAACTGAGATAATGTCCAAGCAGACCACACCTTGACCTGGACTGCCTGATTATGTGTACCTCTTGTCCCCTGCCCCCAATTCTTCCTCTATTTAAAGCTAAAGCTCATGTCAGTTCCCTGAAGACAGTCTTGGGGTCATTGGACCCCTTTATCTATTCCTCTTCCCAGTATAAACATTGATTAAATTTTGTTTCTCTGCTTTTCATCATAACTGCTCTGTTTAATTGGTGCATTGGGACAGGTGGCCAAGCCTAGTCTTTCGGGACTCCCTGAGCCCTGAGTGGGAGCTTTGCCCTAAAACTCCAGTAACAATAGAGCTAATAAGTGGAAGTAATAAGATTTAAATACAGGACTCTCCTATTCTAAAGCCTCTGTTTTTTAACCACTTGGCTATGTCATCTCAAGATAATAATAGCTACCAGATAATGGAGCTTAAAACAAGAACAAATCCATGCTTTTTTATTTTGACACATATGAATTATCTGAGAAAATACATTGGAAATGAACATTGGCCAGCTCGCCACATGTTTAATTAAGAAATAAATGCCTTGTAAAAATGAATAGGCACTTTATCATCCACATCTACAATTAAAATGCAAAGTACAACTTTTTTCAATCCATAAACACTGCTTATTTATCATTTTTGACAGCATTGTTCACTTTCTGTAAGCCTAGTTAGCCTCCTAAGATTGGTTACTCTTGATGTAATCACAAAAAGACAACCCCTGTTGCATAAAATTGGCACGTTCGAATGGAAATGACCACTTAACTGTGATGGGGAAAGCAAAACAGAGAAGCAGCAAACAAAAGTCAGAAAGACAGTGGGCTCCTGGTGCAAAAGCTCACAAGTAGTAGAACTTAGTACTGTAATCACAGAATGTAAGCTTGTAAATCCAGGCTCAGCCCCCCCTGAAGCCAGGCTTAACAAGACACAGCCAAAGTCCACCTGGCTTAAATCACCCCAACTCACCTCCAGCACCCCATCAGAGTCCGAGGAGAGGCTGGCTTCATGCTTGGATACAACGACAGCAAGGCTGCTTAAAGCCAACAGCGCATTGCCTTTGACCACTGGACTCTCCCTGTGTTGAGGCAGAAGGCACCGTTATGGGTGGGGAGGCAAGGTTGAATAGCACTTCCGTTCCTACACAGAGCCTCCTAAATGCACGAATGTTTGTTCCCTGACGCCAACCACCTCTGTCCTGATGCTAGTGCTCATTTTTAACTCTTCTTACCAATGTATGGTCATTATGATTTTGTACAACTTAAAAATCCAAGCTCATATTTCTAAGTTCTTCCTTCCTAAAATTTTCATTCCATCATTTGACATGACATTTTCTAAGCTATCTTCTTCTGTGTCATCTTTGGCCAATTTAAATTTATTGGTTTGTCCTGAAAATATAACCAAGGACAATTATGTGAATAAGCTTAGCAGCACGGAATGGCCTCTGGCTCTTCTGAAGCACTGGTGTGTGAAACCAGCTTCTCATGAACCACTTCAGACAATGTACTCTACTTGCAACTTGACACATGGCAGCTTTCCTCAGTCATTATCATATTATCCTTTCTCTTTATATGCCAAAATCAGCAACCTTAAAGCCACTTTGAAACATAATTTGGAGATTCCAGATAAGATACAAAACCAAAAAAACAACAGCAAAAATAACCCAACTTGTTTTTATACTATTTGGACTGAGGGTTGTCCTGTTACCTCACCCAAATGATAGTTTTCCAGTGTTATCAATAAAAATCTTAACTACTACTTCAGAATTTGACATCAAGAAAACTAAATCTTTTTTG
This sequence comes from Pedetes capensis, assembly GCA_007922755.1. Classification (NCBI taxonomy): domain Eukaryota; kingdom Metazoa; phylum Chordata; class Mammalia; order Rodentia; family Pedetidae; genus Pedetes; species Pedetes capensis. Next base: position 6,539 of record VMDO01008781.1, read on the forward strand.
TATATATTCAGCACTTGAAAATGTACATTAGTCCTACTGCATAATCCCAAACTGATCCTACAGAAGGAAGTACTCAATGAGACACTGATAAGATCTTGTTGGCTGGCCAACAGTTTTGTCATAACGGTACTCAAATAAGAGAGCACCCATCCAGAGTTCTGTTCACAGGCTTATGATTGTGCATCCCTTAAATACAGAGAATGGTCCCCCAACCCCAGACTTGACACCTGAACCTGAGTTCATTGTACACCCTAGTGCAAGACTAGAACATGTAAGCTTCCATGTAGGACACTTCCAATCCATAGGCACAACTGAACAGGTGAGTCAGTGGGTGTTAAAAGGTTACTGTGTGCATGTGCTCTTGCATTTTTCTTCTGCTTAGTAAGAACGGGATTCAGGACTTGCTGGTATCAAGTCCTTCCATTTACCTATTCATCCGTCCCTTTTTTTCCTTTTTTTTCCTTTCTCTTCCACCTTGGGGTGGCTTAGCTCAGTGAAGGACTGCTCTGGATACTTGCTAATTTTGTTCATCCCTCTTCAATTCATTCTGTGAGATCTGCCATAAGTCAACAAGACATCTACATTCTTATTGGGGAATGAGGGAAGAGAAAATTGAAAGAAGTCTTGAGATCTAAGCAGACAGCTCCAACCAAGGTTTTAGATCACTAAGCACTTAGTTAGCTAATACCAAGACATCCTGAAGCAAAGCAGGATTTAGGTCATAAAATCATCTAGCAATAAATAAATAAATAAATAAATAAATAAATCTTGCATTTCTAAAACAAATTGAGTAGTGATGTTCAAAAAGTTTCAGATTTTGGATTTTTGGATTGGACCCCTTCGATTGGTAGAGTCTATGCAAATATTCCAAAATTTGAAAAGCAGCAAAATCTGAAACACTTCCAATCTGAAGCAATTTGGATAAGGAATGCTCAACCTGTATTATGTCTTTCTTTTAACTGTGAATATCTGAGGCCTTTCTACTACAACATGGCTGTGAATCCCAAAGGTGAGATTTTAATGGTTTTAAATTCTTAGTGATCTGAGAATTAGATCCCCAGTTTTTATCACCACACAGAAACCACTCACATGGTCACTTGAAATTGCATATTGAATCTCTTTCAACAAGGATATTACACAAGCCTACAGCACCTGGTGTTCCCAGGCGGTCTCCCATCCAGGTACAAGCCAGGCTCAACCCTGCTTAGCTTCCTAGATCTGAGGGGATCAGATGCCACAGGGCTACGGCTGCAGGCATTAAAACAGTACTCCAAATAATTTTATTTCAAAAGTTTCACTGATCTGAACACATCTGAGCATGTATCATTGAAAAATGGAGGAAAATGTATTTAAAGTCCTTGGTAGCCAAAAATTTGATTACAGGCTGAATACATATTTAAACTTTAACCTTTAGATAGAAAAAATGGTTCCAGTCTACATAAAGCATCTGTAGGTCAAGCTACACATCTCACAAGGTACCATGACTAGCTCTCTATTATCTTTGCATTTTCTGTATGCTCAGAACACTGGCTTATGGATAGAAGGCACTCAATACATATTTATTGAAGCAAAGTCAAGGAGCTAGCCAGTAAAAAATGACAACTGGTGCAGTAAAAATTCATCCCCTTACTACTCAAATATCTATTGCCTACTAGTCAAACAGCAGTGACTAATTTGCATAATAACATGTCAGCATCAGTACAGTATTTATCTAGGCAACACCACTGACATTTTAATTAAATTGTCCTTTGGAACAAACTGATGTCATTAACCTAATTAAAAAGCACAAGGAAGGATGAGTTTCAATGATGCTTTCTTAGGGACAAAGTATTACATTACTTATTAGCAAAGTGACTCAATCATTTGGGGATTTTTGCCTTCAGGTTCAAATCTATTTAATTAATAACAATGAAAACAAATTTCCTTCAATCATCAGGTTTATCTGTATTCTGATTCTGCCTTATCTGTAACCCTGATCCTTGAGCGATGCCCTCAAATGAGCAAACCAGTTTAACCCCATGACTGTTTTTTTACTTCCTGCATTTAACTTATGACTTTGAACAAAACAAGCTGTTCCCTGGGCCAAAACAGCCTTTGGCGGTCATGGTCCAAGAACCATAAAAAGCTAGGCTGTCAGAGGATGGTAGTGAGAGCTTCACCTGATTGGAAGAATCCAGTGGGAAGAAGCAAAAGGAGGGTGGCAGGGAATTTTTCTCCCTGCTCTAATACTTACCTCTCCTCCTCTGGACCTTAAATATCTTTTATTTACTTCCTGTCATGCCTATACTATTGGGATTGCTTTAGTAAAATGAGGTCTAAAAAAAACCTGAATTTTTTGATAAAAAGATAGTAATGTCATGAGATATCCATATGATGGAGAATGTGAACCCATTCACCTTGGGTCAATGCTTTGCAAATCTGAAGATAAAAGTCATCTTGAAATAAAATTTTAGAATGGGAAGTGCAAAAGCTACTAGAGAAGCAAAATTGTAGTTTGTTTTCATAGAGAGCTGCTAGTTTCTTCAACATTGAAGCTTTTGATGCAAATGTCAGAGCACAGTTTTAAACACAATATAAGCAGACTGCACAATAGAAAAAAAAAACCATAAAAGGTAAAGGTCAGAGGCAGTCCCCACTCTCATCTCTGCAGCCCCTCCCCCTGGAATATGCAAGAGAGCACTTTCCCACTGGGTCTACAATTCACCAAACACCAAACAGGCAAAGCAGATGCGAATGAGTGCCTTTGGAAGCCTCTCTGTGCGTTGTTGTTGTTGTTGTTGTTGTTGTTAGGTGCCGTCCAGTCAGTATCCAACTCATAGCAATCCTCATAGGGTTTTCAATGGCTGGCTGTTTCGGGATTGCCTTGGGAGTGGGTTGCCAGGTCCTTCTCCCATTGTTGTTGTTGTTAGGTGCCTTCAAGTGGGTATCTGACTAGTAGCAACCCTATGTGCAATGGGTGAAGCACTATCGTCAGTGCTTCTCTGCTATTCACAGGGGTTTCAATAGTAGAATGATTTTTGGGAGTGAGCTGCCGGGTCCTTCTCCCAACTCTGTACATTAGTTTTCATTTTCTCATTGGGTACGTCTACAGATATTTCCTGGTGCTCCTTACAGAACTGAGAAGAAAGAAAGGTTACCAGTTCTCTTTACTCTTATTCAGAAGACATGAGGCCAAGTAGGAAGCATGTACTGAGATCAGACTTCACAATTAAGTGCCTGCTTAAGAAATTATTGGTAGAAAGCTACCTGTAAAGTAGACTATGTTTTTGTTCTTTGGTTTTTGCTTTTTCTAAAGCAAACCCTATTTGGTTACAGAACATCCTGTGATAGGATAAAGATAAACTATATTGCAATTAAGTATTTCTACACGGTATGGACATCCAGTGCACATAAAATCCTCTAGGTTAAAGGTGTATCTATGTTATTTGGGGGCTAAGAAAAAAGGAAGTCAAACAAATGTCAGTGGCTATGTGATGGTGGAAGAGAAAAGTGAATGTAACTGACATGTAACTTATTCCCAGGAACAATTAGTCAGCTTGCTAACAAAGGAGCCTAAAGAGATTGTTCAAGCAAGTTCATTAGGGTACAATTTTCTTAGTTAGCTATTGGCTTAAGGTAAATAATAAGTCTTAAGGCAATAACATGCAGGAAACTTTTGTTAAAACAACCATAAGGATATGACTGAAACTGCCTTTTTACTAGGTCTTTGTATTCATCCTCAGTATATAAAATTCAAAATTTTATATACACGGGACCCAATTAACACCCAGGAAATGAAAGGAAATGCTGCTTTCATTTATTTGCTGCTTTGCAGGTGAAATTTAATAATCTATTTGTAGACCTCACATAACTCACATTCTTGAGAATTTCTTTCTTTTTTTTTAAACATTTGAACTAAATTATAATCCTTTAAATTTAAGCCAAAGCACATGGCATTTTGTTTGGTGTTCAATCTCAGTAACTCGTTGTACAGCCATGTGTTTGTAGCAATCCCTCTGTATTTGCACAAAAAGATGTGTAGTGAGAATTAACAATATAAGGGTAGCAACTGATTTTTAAAGTAATAATAAAAAAGTATTTTGTGACCTTAAAGTTATGAAATACCCTAAAAGTAGAAACTGTATGTACTTGCCAGAAAATTAAAAATTTATAATTTTTGGGTTTTTTTTTTTTTTTTTTTTTTTTTTTTTGGTAAGAGAATAAATGACTCTTACTTTGCAGCTGTCTTGGTGATCTCATCAGTCAGCATGTCTCTGACCCTATAAGAAAGATGGAAAATAGACATGAGTTTATGTGACAACAAGAACTCAATCTTTTCTCTTATTCATCGATTAATTAAGAACCTATGGTGTTGACTCTATCTCTTAAAACTACATATGTAAAACCTTAGCACAAAGGGAAAGAACTGCAACAAAGGCTTTACTTCAAAGACAGCTTTGTCTTCCTTTTCCCTGGGTCACTGAATGGAGGTGGGGAAGGCAGTGAATGTAACTGAGGAGAGATATACAGGCAGCACTAAGATGGTGTCATCTCAAACCAAGTGGTGGATATACAGCATTCCTATATACTCCTCTCTTCTATAGGCTCTTTTCTCCCTCCCAAATCCATATGTTGAAATCCTATCCCCCAATGTGATGGTACTAAGAATAGGATTAGTGTCCTCATAAGTACAGGCAAAAGAGAGACATCTTCCTCTCTCTTTGCATTCCCCCATGTGATGGTACAATGGGAAGACAGCCATCTGTAAACTAGGATGTGGGCCCGCACCAGACACCAGATATGCTGGCTACTTGATCTCTGATTCCCAGACTCCAAAACTGTGAGAAATAAATTTCTGTCATTTAAGCTTCTGAGTCTATAGTATTTCTGTTATGGCAACCCAAATTGGCTATGACATTTTCTATCTCTTTTTTGCATGAGAGCTCACCAAAACATCAATTTACTGTTTCCATATTATACATATGGAATAGCCATCGTATATGTATATAAAATACAACTTCAAACTTTGATTATACAATCATACAAAAGTCAAAGAAGATAATTATACTTCTGAGTTGAAAGGCAGGTATGCTCAGTTAAAATATTCACAGAAAAAAATATATATATACACATATGTGTATTCCCCCCCACACACACACAATATAGAAGCCCTGAGATAAAGTGAAAAACAACCACAAGCTGCCAAGTTTACTTCTTCTTTTTTTTTTGGCAGTACTTAGGGAATGAACCCATGGCCTCACACATACTTTGCAAGTGCTCTACCATGGGGCTGCACCCAAGACCTTTTAATTTTTTAAATTTTGAGTCAGCATCTTGCTAAGTTGTGCAGGCTGTCTGTAGCCTCCAACTCACAATCCTCCTGTCTCCATCTCCCAAATAACTGGGATTATAGGCATGCACTTCTAAGCCTGGCTAAAGTTTACATTTTTGAGTCGTTCTCAAGAGTCATTTTTCAGATAGTTGCAAACTGCTTCTATAAACCATAAACTTATATTTAAAAAAAAGTCATTAGATAATAAATTTCTCTAAAATGTATTGTCCAATATCTGTCTTCATAAATGGAGCATAGTACATCATCCAGTGTAATCTTTCATTGGTCATAGTAGGATATTTGCAAATGATCACCTGTCTACTCTCCTATTAAGGACCAAACCTTCCCCTTGGGCACCACAGATCCTTCCCTATTACTCCCTTCTCTTGGCTACATCACCAAGTTTTCCTTTTCCATTTGTATTACTCCTCTTAGAAGGCAAAAATAAGAGAAGAAAATTACTTCCAACTATTGTCTCATGTGTCTGCCTTGTACATATGAAAACTTCAGAAGAATATTATCTATACTTGATGATTCTGGTTTATCTCCTTCCACTCTTTCTCTAAGCCTCTTTATAATCAGTCTTTTATCTCCATGACTTGACAAAAACAGGTCCTATCTTAGACTTCAATGGCTTTCAAGGGGGCAAATCTAATGCTCAATTCCTTTCAGAGGGCAGGGTGCAGTATCAGGGATGTTAAAGCCAGGGCTTCATACATGCTAGGGCAAGTGCTCTACTGCTGAGTTACATCCACAGCCCCTTTTTGATTTTTTATTTTGAGACAGGGTCTAAGTTGCTCAGACTGCCTCTGGCCTCAAACTTCCAATCCTATAGCCTCAGCCTCTCAGGTAGCTGGGGTTATAGACATGTGCCGCAGCGTCAGACCTAATGCTCAATTCTTAGTCTCCAACTTCAGTATTTGACAGGATTGGGTTGCTCCTTAGAATACTTTCTTTCCTTGACTTTAAATATGCCACATTCTCTTGGCTCTAGTTTTCTACTTACTTTATTGTTCCCTCTTCATCTGCCCCTCCATTAAATGCTGATGTTTTCTGGGGTGCAATCTATTGAATCTTTTTCTTTAATCAGCTCCTAAATTATCTCATCCACCATCATGATTTTAAATGCCATCAATATAATGGTGATTCCCAAATTTACATTTCCAGCCCTGACCTCTCCCTAGAACTCTAGACTCAATCAACAACCTATTTGATATCCCCAGTATGAGGTCTAATTGAGCATCTCAGGCCTAACAAGTCTAAAATCTGATTCCTCCCTAAGTTGGCCTGTTTTTTTTTTTTTTTTAATTTCGTCCCAGTCTTAGTAAATGGGAACTCTATTCTTTTACTTATTCAGAGTCAAGATCTTGGAGTCATTGTTGACTTTCATCTTTCTCTCATATCGGTCATTTAAATGAATAATTTACATGTATGGAATTAAAACCTATGGACTCTGCTGGGTATGGTGGCCCACACCTTTATTCCCAGCAATTTGAGAGGCAGAGGCAGGAGGATCACAAGTGTGAGGCTAGAGACAGCCTGCCTAACTTAGAGAGAACCTGTCTTCAAGATAAAGAGTTAAAGATGGGCTGACGATGTGGCTCAGTGATAAAGTACCTGCAAAAGCATGCAGGAGGCCTTCTGCATACAACTCCACAGTACTACAAAACAAGCCAGGTGCACACCTGTAATCCCATCAGCTCGGGAGGCGGAGACAAGAGGATCGCAAGTTTGAGACCAGAGGCAATCTGTGTAATTTAGAGAGACCCAGTCTCAAAAAGTAAAAAAATGGGCTAGGGGTGCAGCTCAGTGGTCCAGCACTTGCAAAGCATGCAAGCACGAGGCCCTGGGTTCAACCCCCCTCCCCCCCACACACACACAAAGTACTGCAAAACAGAACCAAACAAAACTATGGAATTTTCCCTCAAAACACATTCAAAATCTATTTAGTTCTCAGTACTTCTAACACCTTAATCTAAAATTCCACCATCTTTTGCCTGAATTATTGCACGGCATTCCTGGTCTTTCTCTTTAAGATGTATTTTCAGCAAGTACCTAGAGTGATCCTTCCACATTATGAATCACCTTCTGAATAAAATCCTCTAATGTTTCTCCATCTTACAAAGTCCTCTTGAGGTCTACAAAGACCTTCTATACCCTGACCTCCTGAACTTTCCTCCTGTCACGTTCTGCTACCTCCCTCCTTGCTTTCTCTATGCCTCACTGGCTCCCTTTCCAGGTACACTCACTCCCAGGGTCTTGGAATTTGCTATTCTCTCCTCCTAGAATGCTATTCTCCAGCCTTCATCATGGCTCACTCCATCACTTCCTTCAGGTCTCATTCTAAGGCTTCCCCTGAATTCTTACAGAAAACAGTAATATCCGACTCCTCCCCACCTCAATGCAATCCCATTCATTCTCTGTTCCCTTTATCCCAGTTTATTTTCTTCTACAACTCAGAATCTCCCCAATGTGTCTGTTGGCTTGGCTTGTTGTGCAGACTTGCGTGTTGCTGTGATGCTACAAGCTATGCCACAGGTATTTCAGATACCAGCAGGGCCAATTATGGTGGACAGGTTTCAGCAGAGCTTCCAGAATAAGACAGATTAGGGAGAAGGACACAGGATCCCACTCCCCAAACAGTTGTTGTTGTTGTTGTTGTTGTTGTTGTTGTTGTTGTTGTTGTTAGGTGGCATGGAGTCGGGTCCGACTCATAGCAACCCTATGAACAACAAAACAAAACACTTCCCCATTCTGTGCCAGGCAAACACACTTTTTCATGTTTAAGCTCATTGTTGAAGCCACTGTGTCAATCCATCTAGGTAAGGGTTTTCCTTTTTTTGTTGTTGTTGACCGGCCATTCTCCTAAACATGATGTCTTTCTCCAGAGATTGGACTCTCCTGAAAACATGTCAAGAATTTATCAGCTGCAGTCTAGCCATCCTTGCGTCCAAGGAACACTGGTTGCACTTCTTCTAGGACAGATCTGTTGGTTCTTTTGGCCGTCCATGGAATATTCAATATTCATCCCCAGCACCATAATTCAAAAGCATCAATTCTTCCCATCTCCTATATTCAACGTCCAGCTTTCACAACTGTATGATGATACTGAAAATATCACAGCATGAATCAGGCGTACCTTCATCTTCATTGTGACATCTTTACTTTTTAGCACTTCAAAGAGGTCTTTTCCAAAAGCTTTTCCAAGTGCGATGCATCTTTTGATTTCTTGACTGTTGCTTCCATGGGTGTCCATTATAGAACCAAGTAAAGCAAAATCTTGGACAACCTCAATCTTTTCTCCATTTATTATGAAATTGCTTACTGACCCAGTTGCAAGGATTTTTGTTTTGCCGATGTTGAGGCATCTTCATCAGTAAATGTTTCAGTTCCTCTTTACTTTTAGCAAGCAGAGTTTTGTCATCTGCATAACCCAGGTTGTTAATGAGTCTTCCACCAATCCTGATGTCACATTCTTCTTCATAAAGTCAAGCTTCTTGGATTACTTGCACTGCATAGAGATTGAAGTGGTACAGTGAAATGACACAGCCCTAAAGCCCTGACATATACCTTTCTTGACTTTAAACCAGTCAGTGTTTCTTTGTTCTGTTCAAGCAATTGCCTCCTGGTCCATGTGTAGATTCCTCATAAGTACAATTATGTGCTTTGGGATTCCCATTCTTCACAATGTTATCCATCATTTATTGTGAGCCACACAGTCAAATGCCTTGCACAGTAAATAAAACATAGGTAGACATCTTTCTGCTAATCTCTACTTTCAGCTAATATCCATCTGACATCAACAAAGATGTCCCCAGTTCCACACCCTCTTCTGAATCTGGTTTGAATTTCTGACAGTCCCCTGTCTATATACTGCTGCTGTCGCTTTTGAATGACTTTATGCAAAGATTAACTTGCACGTGATATTAACAGTATTGTTTGATAATTTCCACATTCAGTTGGATCCCCTTTCTTGGGAATAGGCACAAATATGGATCTCTTCTAGGAACTTGGCCACATAGCTATTTTCCAGATTTCTTGGCATAAACAAGTTAGCACCTCCATTGCTGCATCTGTTTGGTGGAACATCTCAATTGGTATTCTTTCAATTCCTGGAGTCCTGAGTTTCACCAATTCCTTCCAGGCAGCTTCTACTTTATCCTTCAGTACCATTGGTTCCTAATCATATGCAATCTCTTGAAATGGTTGGTCATCCACCAATTCTTTTGGATATGATGACTGTGTATATCCCTTCCATCTTCTTTTGATGTTTCCTGTGTCGCTTAATATTTTTGCTGTAAAATACTTCACTATTTGCCTGTCAAGGCTTGAATTTTTTTTTCCATTCCTTAAGCTTGAGAAAAACTAAGTTCTTTCCTTTTGGTTTTTTATCTCCAGGTCTTTGCACATGTCATTATACCATGTAATTTTGTGTTCTTGAGCTGCCTTTTGCAATCTTCTGTTTACTTTAACTTTGCCATGTCTTCCTATTATGTTAGTTGCTTGAAGTTCAAGGGCAAGATTCAGAGTTCCTTTTTACAAGTAATTTGGTTTTTCCTTTTTTCATGTCTTTTAAATAATCTTTTGCTTTCCTCATGAATGATGTCTTTGATTCCATGCCACAACTCATCTGGTTTTCTATCATTTGTGTCTAACATATCAAATATGTTCTTGAGGTGGTCTCTGAACTCAGGTGGGATATACTCAAGGTCACACCTTGGCTCTTGTACACTTGTTCTAATTTTCTTCAGTTTCAGTTTGAACCTTCATATGAGCAGTTGATGGGTTGATCCATAATCAGGACTTGGTCTTGTTCTAACTTTGGATTTTGAGATTTTCATTGTCTCTTTCCACAAGTGTAGTCAATTTTGTTCCTGTATGTTCCATCTGGTGACTTCCATGTGTATAACTGCCACTTATGTTGGTGAAAAATGTATTTGCAATGAAAAGGACATTGGTCTGACAAAATTCTATTTTGCAATCTCCAGTATAATTTCTGTCACTTGGGCCACATTTTCCAACTACTGAGCCACCTTCTAGTTTCCAACTTTTGCATTCCAGTCATCAGCAATTATCAGTGTATCTTGATTGCATATTTGATCTATTTCAGATTGCAAAAGCTGGTAGAAATCTTCCCTATCTTCATTTGTGGCTTTAGTGATAAGTGTGCAAATTTGAATAATACTCATATTAACTGGCCTTCTTTGTGGACCTATAGATATTATTCTATCACTGATAGCATTGCACTTTTCATTTCATCAAGGACTCATGTCCATAGGTCTCTCAAAATATTTTGGAGAGGGCAATAAATATATCGCCTTCACCAAATTATCACTTTGAGAACATGAAATTTAAACTAAATGCCAAACATAATAGTAACTAGAAAGTGAGACTTAAATACTTGATCTCTAATCTTTAATATTAGAAATGTTAAAATAGTATTGGTATTCTTAAAATAAATCCAGATAATATAACTTAGAATAGAATTAATTAAACACACATATAAAGATTCTACATTTCTATAAACCCTTAACTTTTGTACAAATGTTTAGGTTAAAGCAACCTGTGGCAGTAAATAAAGCTATTTAGGTTCTGGGCATTTTACTTACATTTAGACTGCTGCCACAATTAATCTGATGAAGTATTCATCCCAGCCTATATAACAGTTCAAGTTGTTTTTAATGTGCCAGTACTTATACATTTCTAGATATTTTAGTGGGAATCCCCTAGGGAATGTCTACCAAGGAAATTAAGGTTATGCCTTGGCTAAGTTGCTCCTAACAATGCAGATGTCTTGAGGAAAGGGGGAGCAGAGGAGAGGAGGACAGCAATCAGTTGAATGGGAAAAACAGAATTTTTCATTCAATAGTATAGACAAAAAGGTATAGAAAATAACAGTTTAAGGAGCAAATGGGAGAAAAACAAAGTACACACACATTGCAATATTGTTGTTGTTATTTAGGTGCTGTTGAGTTGGGTCTGACTCATAGCAGCCCTACATACAACAGAACAAAACACTCCCGGACACTGTGTCATGCCGGGCACTATGTCAGCGCTTCTCTTCTATTCATAGGGTTTTCAATGGCAGATTTTTTCAGGAGTAGAATGCCAGGTCCTTCTCCCTAGCCTACAGCATTTGGTATTCCTAGGCGGTCTCCCATCCAAGGACTAACCAGGCCAACCCTGCTTAGCTTCTGGATCAGGCGGGATCAGATACTAGCATGCTGCATTAGGAAAAGAAAATACATAGGTTTGTATAGTCAGCACTCTATATCTGTGGGTTCCACATCTATGGATTTAATTAACTGTGGATTGGAAATGTTAGGAAAAACTAATTGTGTCTAGACTGAACACGTACATATTTTCTTGTCATTATTACATAAGTAACATAGTCTAACAACTATGTACATTTCATGTACATTGGATAAGTTATCATAAGTAACCTAGAGAGAATTTAAAATATATGAGAGGATGTGCATAAAATTATATGCAAATAGTATGCCATTTTATATAAGGAACATGCAGATCTGTGGATTTTGATTATCTGTAGGGGATCCTAGAAACAATTCCCCATGAATAGAGAGGGATGAGTATACGTGTGTGTGTGTGTGTGTGTGTGTGTGTGTGTGTAATTTATGATAAATGTCTCCCTATTATTTTAAGAGAGTAGATAAAAGTAACACCTATTAGACTTTCTTCATTTTCCACTCAGGCCCATACAGAAGGTAAAGTCACCAATATTACAGCCTTTGAAGTAGACACCACTCCTCTTATTGCTCACTTCCCATGATAAAGATAAGCAGCAAAAGACATTCCTTACCAGAGCCAGGCTATACTTGTTTTGTACTGCACCTCCTCAGCGCCTTCCTTTCCATGTTTTAACTGCAGCTCCAGCTCTCCTATTCTTCCCTGTAAACAAATAGTATAAATCAGCACACAGACTCGTCAGGTGGAATGACTTGAAAATCTCTTTGGGAAACAGACCCTTCCCACTTGGCCGTAAGTGTTCCTGATGGAATATTAGATCACGAAAGAGGATGAGTAAGAAGAAGTAGTCATATCACTGCTGAGGCATTTCTACATTCATCAGAGGTACATCCTAAAGAGGTTGTATGTTTGGCAAATCTAGTACGAAGAACTTCATTTTGGGATATCTATTAAAGCAGTTTTGAATTTCATAGTTTCCATATAAAAAGTCCCCACATGGTAATGATCTGCCTTTGTTATCAGCTGATAATTTTAGCTAACACTACATCAGGGGCTGGGCACCAGTATTATAATAAAATGGAAGCAAATGAGTTGGATGAGAATACAACACTTAAGAAGCAGGTAATATTTAACAAAAGTTATTCATTAAAAGCTCCACATTACATTTCTGTTTCTTGGAGAAACGTATAAAAATAGTTCTCAAATTTAACCATGAAATAAAAATATAGTTAACATTGTCCCTTTAAGACCAAGGCCTTCAAATACTTACTACCCTTTCCATTTTTTTACACTCAGGATTATGTCATTTAAAAGTAATTAACCTGGGCCTGGTGACACACACCTATAATCCCAGCACTTGGGAGCCTGAGGCGGGAGGACTGCAAGTTTGAGATCAGCCTGGGCTATACAGAGAGACCCTGTCTCAAAACAGAACAAAATAAAAATATATGAACAAAACCAAAAAGTCACAAATCTAAATAAAATATTAGTTTAACTCGAAATTAAATAAGAATTTCAGGTTGTGATAGGATCACAGAATAATGCCTAACCATTTTCAGAAGTGAATGTCCTTGCTTATATTCTCATGAGCAGTGAATTCTGGTCACTTCACATCTTCCCCAGCATTTGGAATTGTCAGGCATTGTTTACCATTCCAGGGGGTATGAAACTGTACTCAGTATGGTTTCCATGTTTTTTTACTGTTTACTTATGAGAGCAAGCTTCTTTTCACGTTTCCTAACTTTAGATTTCCTATTCTGTCCATCTTCCTATAGAGTGCCTTTTTCTTCTTGATTATTTAGAATTCTAAGGTATATTCCACAGAAGAAAGATATATATCTCTCTGAGTTTTAGTGAGAGAAGCAGGACAACTTGAAGGGTACAAGATGTGGTTTCCGAAATCAGATTGCATTGGTCTAATGTCATTTTCTCTTACTTACTATGTAAATCAGGGCAAGTTATTTTACCTCTCTCAGCTTCAGCTTCCTCATCTGGAATATGTGGCTAACAGCTATCTCATAGTATCAAAGCATCTCGTTAAATACTGTGGAAAACTGTCTTTTTAGCACAGTGACTGCTAACAAATAACAGCTACCATTAGTAGCTTTGTTATCAGTAACTGAAACCTACCATAACTCCCCTTGTTACCTATATTATATCATCTTTCATAAAGACATCTAAATCCCTTGTGAAATAATTCATGTTTAACCTGTACAATCTACGGAGCAAAAGATTCCCCAAAATGCAATATATAGTCTATAAAGTTACATGCCCTTGTATTTCTCACAAGTATTTTCACTTACCTGCCTATAAACTCATTGAAGGCATGTCTGTTTTATCTGACTCCATAGTCCTTGTATTTAGCACAATTTCAGACACACAGAACCTTGGTGCTCACCAGTGTAGGCACTCTGACATGTGATGGGCACTCTATGCACATTTTTCAAGGTTTGTTTCAATCATATCCATCTTCATCTCCACATTTTCAAAGACAAGATCCTGGCCCTCCTATTTTCCCCTTTGTCTCTTAGAAGAAAGTATCAGAGATGATCAAATCAAAAGATACTGATATTAATATTTAAGAATGATTTTGGCCTTCCTGGAGGACAGTCAAAGTAAAATAAAATTAAATTTTATTGCCTGTCTCATTTATGCTTCTTATTAAACTATGCCCCTTTGCTCCTAAAACATTTGTTACATTAAACACTATTTTAAAAATAAATATTATCATTTCCTATGGTACTTTTCCAAAAAAGAGACAAAGGATAGGAAATTAAAAGGATAAAATCTGTTTGGAAGAAAACAAAAACAAGCATAACAACTCATGAAAGTTAGACTATGTGCCTCCCCCTAAGAAGGCCTACTTTTCTAATCTCTTCTGTAGTCATAAACCAGTATAACTATTCTATTGTGCCTAGGTAAATATCATGTTTTTTCTTTCTTAGCATTTCTATTTCTTTCCATTCCCTCTTCTGGAATGTTTTCCTTCTACCAGTCCATGTTAGGCTACTTATCCAGGCCCACTTTGCCTTCCAATTTTCGTTGTTGTTGTTGTTAGGTGCCATCGAGTCGTTTCAGACTCACAGCTACTCTCATAGGGTTTTCAATGGCTGATTATTTCGGGATTGCCGCAGGAGTGGATTGCCATGACCGTCTCCCGTTTTTGCGATTCTGGGAATCAAACTTGGGACCTCAGAGACTGCAGAGCGACACTCTACCAAGTGAGCTAACTCCCAGCACTTCCAATTTTTAGCCTACTGCTAATAGTGTATCCAGTGGCATTCAATATGGTCATCTCTAGTTCTGACTATGGGAGGAAAAGTTAATGGGAGAGAAAAGGCTGAAATGAGCACCTGAGTTGAGACTTTTAGATTGTTCATTGACTCCAATTATTAATCTATCCATCCCTCTTAATTTTTGTCTCTAGCCTATACAACCAAGAGTTTGATGATTACAGTAAACAATTTCACCTAGTTCACTATTCATTAAACAAACAGTAGGAGTTGGGAATGTAGCTCAGTGGTAGAGTACATGCTTAGCATATGGAAGGCCCTGAATTCAACCTCCAGCATTAAAATAATAGTAACAATAATAAAAACAATAAAACAAAAAAGAAAAAAATCTTTCAAATGGTCATAGAGTAATTTACCAGGGGTCTCAATTCCTAACCCTGATTTTGATTTCAGATTATTTTAGAGCTAGTTTTACCAACTCATCAACAAGTGTCTGCAGTCAATCTGCTTTCATACCTCTCTCCTGTTTGAGGTCATACTCACAATCTCAAACAGACTTTTTCACAAAGGCCGGATCCTTGGATATTGTAAGGATCCCAGAAGGGGAAGAAGGTAAAGAAAACTGTAAAAAGGTGCTTATCAAGATGGTCTCTGATTTTATTGACAATCAACATCTATTTGCATTTATCATCTTACTGTGAAAAAAATCCACACATCTCTCACATGTCAACCACAGTGATATAATTCAAAATACCAAGTTGTGAAAAAATTAGAAGGCTAGAAACAAATGCCTAAGTAAGAGCCACTAGTAATATTCAGATCTCCAACTTATTCACATCCTAATCAGTCTCCAGGGAGTCGTACAGAATGTACCTTACAGCAAATCTCTTAGGGATAATTGAATAAAAAATGGCTCCTTTAAATGATCTTTAACCACAACAACACAAACTATAACCCCTGCACACGAGAAATATCCTCCAAGGCAGAAATTCTTGACAGATAAGGAGTCACACAGTTGTTCTACTTCTTTTAAGATACCAGAAAGTCTATCCAAGTATATGCACTTGCTTAAAAACTTGCTTAACAGTTAAAACACATCAGTGTCCTCTCAAATAACAGTGATAGTCTAAAATACATTGCTGTATTTTCAAATAATGCTGAAGACCTTCTTGTTATAGCCTAGCCTTTCAATTTTACTTCTTTTGCCACCAATTCTCAGTATAACTGGACTTATTAAAAACCCAAAGTAAAGAGATCTTAAATGATAAATAAATAAAGATACACACTATCACTATAACAGTAGAAGGCAGAATAACAGAATTATGTTACTAAAAATAGCAGGCTTTTCATAAAGAGATCTGCCCTCTAAAATATTAAATGAATTTGCATTATTTATTACTGCAATTAATGGAATTGTTAGGGAAAACATATGACTCAGTGGAAAAGGGTGAGGCTCTGGAGCCAGACAAATCCAGGATAAGTTCCAGTTCTTTCATTCACTGACTGTTGGATTTTTTAGCTAGTTTCTTTCTTTTCCTAGCTAACCATGATTCCCGCATCTAAATACATGAGTTGAATAACACACTTCAATAGATCTCTGTAAATATTAATTGATATATGTCAAATGTTGGATACACACTAATTCAACAAATGATAGCTCTTATGGGGAAAAAAATGGAGGTTTTTAAAAAAATTAATTGCAAGAATTATATCATAATCCTATTCAACTTAGCCTTTCTTATACTAAGAGCTAGATAAAATTCTTAGTTCATTCTGCAGGAGCAGCTATTATTCCATTCTCCAGGTGTCTATAGCATTTTGTTCCCTCTTACTAAAGCTCTGAAGATGCGGCAGTAGCACTGCTAGTGAACATGTTATCCTCCCTCGAGGGGCTGGGAGCTCACTGGCAGGAATGAGGGCTGCATTTCCCTTTGTATCCTACACACTCAGCACAGGAACTAGCCAGGAAAAACTACTCCATGAATGTTTGGTGTAAGAAAACACTGCAGAATTACCTAGTGAAATATGAATGTGAAGAAATATGCATTTTGATTTGCAATCTCACTGTTCTGGAATAAAAATGATAATTGGTTAAGGGTGTGTATAATGATGTTAAGGAAACATATAAAGACATGAGTATTTCATTCATTCACTCATGAATCTATTCAAAACATACTAAGCACTGAGACACTGCTGAGAATCAAAAACTGAATAAAATAACAATGAGCAAAAGGAAACAGGTTCTAAAGGAACATCTTTGAAATGCAGATTGCAGTGTATTTGGGGAACTATCAACAATGTTGTGCAAAGTATGGCTGTAGAGTACTTGCATTAAAATCATCTAGGAACTAGTTAAACATGGAGATTCCTGGTTCTTTACTCTGTTCTAATAAATCAGAATCTCTGAAGATATACCAGTGTTTTATAGATTGTAGGCTCAGTAAGAGCCATTGAAATAAGATTTTAATTTGAGATGAGAATATCTATACCTATACGCTCCGTTATTCTTACTACCACATCCAACCTCCCCTATTTTTTCTCTTCCACTTCATTTTATGGGACAGTTATTATCTTTAACTATAATATCACAATTCCTGAGACCTCATAAATATCTTATTCTGGTATATAAATTTCTAATGTAGCACCAGATTTTTTCTATCATCCTTAACAATGACTTTCAAGCTAGGAAAAAGAATTGAGTGAGTTCTTTAATAATACTGTTATAACTGTTCATGTAAACCCCAACTGACAGAAAAATTATTTGCAATTTTAAAAATCCGCCAACTATTACTTATAATAATATTGGGTTAAGTGGGGTCAAATTAAATATATCTCATTTATTTATTGAGCAACTATTAAGTTTTTGGCACTTATGTCAGGTAGCAGTGACTTAGCTTCTGCTCTTAAAGAACACAGAGACAACTGGAGACCCCCAACTGGAAAGCTTCAAAAAGGGAAGCATAGCTACTAGGGAAGTACACAGAGGGATGCATAATACAAAGGAGAGAGGAGTAAGGTACATAGGTGCCTTTTCAGACAAATAGATCTAAAGGACAAGTAGAAGTAAAGAGGTGAGCAAACAGGGGATGGCAAGGTCTGCGACAGAAAGAACAGTGTGTGTAAAAGCCAAGAGGTTAGGGAGACATGCTGAGTTTTGGAAAACAGAAATTTAGCAAGGCTGCAACATAAATGTATCCACAGGAAGGGTTAGGAGTTAAGGGTGGAGATGCAGAAACATCCAGCTTAAGGAAATATAGGGATAAAGGAAGACACTGAGCTCAGTTTGGGAGGCACTTAAGTTGAGGTACTCTGGGACAGACAAGTGGGAATGGTCAGAAGGCAGAAAGAAGAGGAGCAGTAGTTCAGAGGGAGCACTGGATGGGTGACACAAATTTGGGGGGTTGTTGTTGTTAGGTGCCGTCGAGTAGAGTCCAACTCATAGTGACCCTACATTCAATATTCAAAATTTAAGAGCAACTAGGTACATAGCCTCACATTTCTTACAAGGAAAAATAACCATTGCAATTTTGATAGTATTATTTTCCCAAGTGCTTGTATATTAAATAGATATTTATGGTAAATTTGAGATGAGGAGGAAATACTCCCTACAAAGCAAACGCCCTATGGTGTCCTTACCTGTAAAATGGCGTGATAAGCTCTATTCATATATGCTAGCCAGGCCTGTGGAAGAAAAAGTGCACGGTGCCACTCTGAAAGTTGGATGTGGACCTATGGAGAAAATGTACCACAACATGTTAAATTATAGAGTCAAAACACAATAAAATTAGAACTATATCCTATCAATTCTTTCTTTTCTTTAAGTGGTTTAAGTTTTAAAAACAAACCAAATCAGGCCAGGATCAGAACCACAAAAAAATGTCTTTTATATATTCACAGAGGAAAAGAGTTTTTAGTCTTGTAAAGACAAAATAAAGTAAGCCTAGAATTTTCTAAATTAAAGCAAATAAAATCTCACAATAATAAGAAGTTAAGATACATGTATAATACAAATCTATCCTTGAAAATCAGGGGCAGACATTATAAAACCTCTTGCCAAAGTCAGGGAACTGGGTATTGTCTAACAAATCCTCCTAGTAATTTTAAATAAAAATAAATATTGCTCACATCCTGGTTTCAAATATGACAATTTCTGAAGTAACAAACTTAAATTGCCAACAGAAATATCATGTTGTGTAGAAACCACGGTGGTAAAAGCATGCAAATGAGCGCTGCACACAGCAATTGTGCCCACCACGAGATGAATGCCCTTTAATCAGTGTGGGTAAACAAGAGAAAAATGATATACACCAACACTGAAATCCTATTTCTGAATAAAGGCCCAGACAAAACATCTGGTTTTCATAGTCATTGCAGTTTCTACCTATTAGTAAACAGCTATCTTGCAACAAATCTTCCCAAGGTCTGCTTCTGTTAAAGAAAGACCACTCAAGAAAAACAGCTACAATGCGCCATATTTCATGTTTCCTGTAACTCATCTCATCTGAATGCAAACAATGAAAGATTTAGTCTGTGTTTTATAGAAGAGAGAGAAAGAGAGAGAGAGAGAGAGAGAGAGAGAGAGAGGAGAGGGAGATTCAGATATGATTACAAGTGAATCACGGTAACTAGTGTTCAAAACATTTCAATGCATTATAAGAATTAATCTTCTCCAGTGCCTTATGATAGGGAAGATAACAGCCTTCCCCAACACAGTGGGCTCCCACCACCTCTGGCATGTTCTTTAATCCCAGTCTTAGTGAGAGCCTTCCATGCAAGGTACTGTGGAAGACTATAAGGATTATCAGTAAATCCATTTATGCAGAGCCCTTTCTGGCTAGCAGGAAAGCCAGAGACTGGCACAAATAGATTACATGGCAAAATTATGAAGAATCTATGGGAATGAAGAGAACAAAGGATTAATTCTGACTGCTATTAGTCACTTCTCATGCCACTGCTGCTTTTTCGAAAATTAGATACTCAAATAGTATGAAATGGCTATTCAGACCATGAAATGAACTTGAAAAAATTATAAAGATTGGTCTCTTCTTTTTCTAATAAGTATTCACTCTCCCAAGTGGGGTAGGAGGAAACTTGTCCATACATCCACAAAAATCCTTGAAGGAATGAGCCTTCCACTATCTGCTTCTTCTCTTGTTATTCAGGAAGCAAAGGATAATCTAGGCCACATATCCAGCTGGGGGGGCATTCATTAGTTTCTTGGCCCTGCTATCTATTTCTAAAATATTGCAAATGTTCAATTTTTTTTCCTATTATCATTTTTTTCTTTCATAAAATGCATTAACTCCCTTTAAGCCCTATTTTAAAACGTGGATTTAACAGAAACAACATTCAAACACAACAAACCAAACTTATCTCTGATTTTAGAAACTCAAAGTATTTAAAAAATTTCCTGCCAAATGATCCAGGGATAGCATTGCACTACTGAGAGTCTCCATAGCCTCAGCAAATTGGCAAACAAACAAACAAACAACAACAACAAAAAAAACCAATGTTTCCGGAAGACAATGGTTTCAACTGCTTCTCAAATCGGAATTTAAAAGAGGAAAGGATTATGGAAAAATGTAAATGAAAATGAGCAAATCCAATGTTGGGCTTCTAAAAACAAAGACACTTATGCCAGGAAACCTATCTAAAAGGTCATAACAGAAGGCTGAAGCTAATCCTCCTTCTGATGCTCTGACCATAGCTGAAGGTAGGTACAGGGATACAGTGGAACACCCAAGCCTAGATCCAGCCTAGTGTCCCCATGTTTTGTGGGATTATACCATAATCTTAGAGTTCCCTGGAGTTAGGTATCAATAAATCACTTTAAAAATGCCCTGTCTTGCTCCTTCCCTTAATGAAGAGATACTTTGGGAAATAGTTTGAAGAGAGTCAAGCCCTTATGACCCAGCTGTGTCACGGACAGAAGGCCTGTCCTGACCAATTTTAGGATGCTATTTCAAGTCAATATATAGTTACCTATGTTACCTATAATTTAGGCTAGTTGCTAGGCTGAAAATAGATTCAATTAGCATTTGTAAAGTACAAAAATTGTAACTAATTTGCTATACTTGTGAAAAGCATCTGAAGGAAATCCAATCAATGAAATAATTTAGAATCATGAAGTGGCAACCTAGTTATTCAGCAGATAATAAAGCAGAATCCTCAACCAATGTGTCACCAAATTTTAATGAATGTATGAAATTTATTTTTTCTGTTATTAAGCACACATACTCTTAAGATGACAACTATGTAATGGACAACTGAGATGAGCAGGTTCTAAGTCTTTAGGAAGAATAAGAGTAGAGTTTGTACATGTAAGAGGTAGTGATTATAATGAAAAATTACACATGTGCCTAAAAAAGAGATCACATTAGGAAAATATACAAGGAGAAGAAGGATGCTAATGAAGTAAGATTGGAGATGGAAGCAGGGTTAAATAGGGAGATCAAGGTGAATCTCATTGAGAAGATGAAGTTGAAGCACCAACTGAAGGAACTGAGGATGTAAATGTGGGTGGAAATATAGCATAATTCAGCTATTATGGAAAAGTCTGGTGATTCCACAAACCTTAAACATAAAATATCATGTTGTTGTTGTTGTTAGGCACCATCAAGCCAGGTCCAACTCAGAGTGACCATATGTATAACAAAACAAACTACTTCCCAATTCCTGCCAGGCACACAATCTTATTTATGTTTAAGCCCACTGTTGCAGACACTGTGTCAATCCATCTAGAGGAGCATTTTCCTTTTTTTGTTGTTGACCTGCCACTCTCCCAAATATGATGTCCTTCTCCAGGGATTGGTCTCTCCTGACTACATGTCCAAAATACACAAGACACAGTCTAGCCATCCTTGCTTCCAAGGAGCACTCTGCTTGCACTTCTTCTAGGACAGATCTGTCGGTTCTTTTGGCAGTCCATGATATATTCGATATTCATCTTCAGCACCATAATTCAAAAGCCTCAATTCTTCTCCTGTGTCTCTTGTTCAACGTTCAGCTTTCACAACCATATGATATGACTGAAACTACCATGGTATGGGTCAGGCACACCTTCGTCTTCAATGTGATGTCTTTACTTTTAAATACTTTAAAGAGATCTTTGTCTACAGCTTTTCCCAGTGCAATTTGTTTTTTGATTTCTTGACTCCTGCTTCCATGGATGTTGATTGTAGAACCAAGTAAAGCAAAATCGTGGACAACCTCAATCTTTTCTCCATTTATCATGAACCAGAAACTCCACTTTTAGGTAGAATCCAAACGAATTTCAAACAAAAATGTGTACATGTTCACAGCAGCAATTTTGCAACAGTCAACAGGCAGAAACCATCCAAAAGTCCATCAATGGATGAATGCATGAACAAAACATATATATATACACACACACACACACACACATATATATGTATATTTTATGTATATTTGTTGTTGTTGTTGTTAGGTGCCCTCAAGTTGGTATCCGACTCATAGCGACCCTCATAGGATTTTAAATGGCTGACTGTTTCGGGATTGCCTTGGGAGCGGATTGCCAGGACCTTCTCCCATTTTTGCAGTGCTGGGAATTGAACTAGGGACTTCAGAGACCGCAGTGCAGTGCTCTACCAACTGAGCTAAATCCCAGCCCATATATATATATGTGTATGTGTGTGTGTGTGTGTGTGTGTGTGTGAATTATACATAATATATGTAATATATCATATATTAATATTATTATATGAATATAATATATATGAATATATATGAATTTATATATGAATATTATTCAGCCATAAAAAGAATAAAATTTTGTTACATGCTTTAATGCTATATTGTGGATGGACCTTGGAAACACTATACCAAAGCTAATGAAGCCAGACACAAAAGATCACATATTATATGATTCCTCTTCTATTAAATGTCCAGAATAGGTAAGTCCATCAAGACTGAAAACAGATTAATGGTTGCTGGGGTTGAGAGTAGGGGAGAGAAAAGAAGGAAAGGAAGAATGGAAAGTGACTACTTAGTGGGTACCTGGCTTCATTTGGAGATGAAGAAAATGTTTTAGAACTAGATAGAGGTGACAGTTACACAACATTGTAAATGTACTAAATGCCAGCAAATTGTACATTTTAAACTTTAAAATGATTAACTGTATGCTACATAAATATTATCTCAATTCACACACACACACACACACACACACACACACACACACACACACACACACACGAGTATGGGAAAGGCCAGCAAGCAGGCACATGGCTGAGTTGTGTGAGAAACAGGAAGATCACTCGAGTAACTACAGGAGACAAAGTGGTCAATGAGGATAGTGGAAAGAAAAAACCCTGGTGAATAAATAAGAGAGAGAGAGGCCTTCTGGGGCCTTCTAAGTCACTTTTCAGGACTTACTTTGATTCTTAGTAAAGGGAAGCCATTATAAAGTTTTGAGAAGAATGATATGATCTAATTTCTATTGCAAAAGAACCTCACTGACTGCTACACTCTAGGGAACAAAGGTCAGAGCAGGAAAACCTGCTCAGAGGCTACTGCAACAATTCAGGTAAAAGATAATAACAGCTCAGAGTGGTATCAGTAACTCTGTAGAAAAAAGTCTTTTTATTTCAGTACTGGGAGGTTGAATCTATTACCTTCTGCATGCTAGGCAAGTGCTCTGACCCCCACCCCCAAATCCACTTTGCTTTTTATTTTGAGACAGGGTCTCACAAAGTTACACAGGCTGCCTCTGTCCTTGACTTCACAATCCTCCTGCCTCAGCTTCCAGAGTTGCTAGATTACAGGCATGTGCCATGGCACCCAGCTGGAATAATGGTTTTCAAATATTTAGCTATGCAATTTTTCTACCCCACCCCAAATGCAACATTAAGATGACAATATTTAAGAGAGAAAGCCAAGAAGTAAACTTCTCTAGATAAAGAATGGAGGGTGGGGTTTGGATTTCAGCTCTCTTGGTCATCTGTACCTACTATGTGGTTGTCCTTAGGACTTTTTAAGCCACAGTTGTAATTATGACAGAAAAGAGAGCAGTGGTTATCAGGAGATGGGGGAAAGAAAAAAGGTTGACTATAAAAGAGCATGTAGGAATTTTTTAGGGTGCTAGGATTATTCTTGACTGTAGTACTAGTTACAGGAATGTGTATACTTGCCAAAATGCATAGAACTACACACTAAAAAGAGAAAGATCTATTACATGCCAATTATACCTCAAGAAACAAAATTTAATATACATGTATTGAAAGATCACAGTACCTCAACTATGTGTAATTTTTATTTTAATATATCCATTAAATTTCTTAATTGAAGAAAATAAAAAAATAGCTAGAAAAATCACCGCTTTTAGACCACACACATCTCAAGATCCCACCTCCCACCTACTATTATGTTCGGCATCATTATTCAAAATTCACTAAATCATCTATCAATATTCCAGTTACTAAGTTATGAAACTTCTAATTTGTCTTGGAGGTCTCCCTTGCCCCTCACTCCACCATCAAGTCTATTTTTAAAGTGTAAATTATGCATATCTTACTTTCTTCCTCATTGGTTTACTCCTAATCCTTGCCTAGATTACTATGTTGCCACCTAACTGATCTCTAACAGTCTAAAATCTTTCCTCCTCCTGTTGTTGTTGTTAGGTGCCATGGAGTCAGATCTGATTCATAGCAACCTTATGTACAACAGACCAAACACTCCCTGGCACTATGCCGTGCCCAGCACTACTGTCAGTGCTTCTCTGTTATTCACAGAGTTTTCAATGGCTGATTGTTTTGGGATTGTTTCAAGAGTGGGATGTCAGGTCCTTTTCCTATTTTTGCCCTGCTGTGGATCAAACCCAGGGCTTCTGTGAGCAAAGAGCAGCACTCTACCAACTAAGCTAAATTCCAGCCCGTTTCCTTCTTCTAACACATTCTAACTGGTGCTGCTATTATTATACTAACTCAGAACTTCTTTTCAGAAACCTTTGATATCTTATTAAAGAATAATGTCCAAACTCTATTGTATAGTGTTCAAAATCTTTTCAGAAAGGACACCATCCACTTTAACAAATAATTGTGCTGGCCGAGATCCTCAACCTATTTCTTCACTTCCTTTCTCCTATTTCATTTAACCTATATTCTGGCTAAAGTGAGTTATAAATCAGTTCCTGAATTTGTCTTATATCTTACAGGATCTTTGAATTCACTATTCCCTCTGCCTTGAATGCCCAATCTCCCACTCATTTTTACTCACTAAAACAATTTTTCTCACCTCTGTACTTCCAGTACACTATGCCCCTCTCATGTGACACTCCATTGATTCCATCTGAGACTATTTGTATATGCATCTTAATTGCACACAATCTTAAGGGGCAAAGATCATGTCCTGTTTCCTTGCTGATATATGTTTTACTTAAAGGAAACACATAGCTATCTAATTTGTTAATTTACTGTTCAGAACACATTGCTCAGAAATTTAGTAGTGTTCTGCCTATTGAATGATCTTAATAAATGCAATTACACCAGACAAAAGATAATAACCATTTTATCAGCCCTTCATTAGATACTATAAATCAAGTAAACTGTTTTTCTCCAGTGAGTTGAATTCAGAGACTTGTGCCTGCTAGGCAAGTGGTCTACTACTGAACTGAAGCACTAGGTCCTTGTATTTTGTTGCTGTTAGGTGCTATCCAGTGGAATTTGACTCACAGCGACCCTGTGTACAACAGAACAAAATACTCCCCAATTCTGTGCCAGGCACAAGGTCTTATTTATGTTTAAGTCCACTGTTGCAGCCACTGTGTCATTCCATCTAGGTAAGGGTTTTCCTTTTTTTCATTGACCTGCCATTCTCCCAAACATGATGTCCCTCTTTAGGGATTGGTCCCTCATGACTACATGTCCAAAATATTTAAGGCACAGTCTAGCCATCCTTGCTTCCAAGGAGCACTCTGGTTGCACTTCTTCTAGGACAGATCTGTTGTTCTTTTGGCACTCCATGGAATATTCAATATTCATCTCCAGCACCATACATAATTCAAAAGCATCAATTCTTCCTGTCTCCTATATTCAATGTCCAGCTTTCACAACTGTATGATGAGACTGAAAATATGGCATGAATCAGGAGCACCTTCATCTTCAATGTGACACCTTTACTTTTCAGCACTTTAAAAAGTTCTTTTCCAAAAGCTTTTCTGAGTGTAATGAATCTTTTGATTTCTTGACTGCTGCTTCCATGGATGTTGATTATAGAACCAAGTAAAGCAAAATCTTGGACAACCTCAATCTTTTCTCCATTTATCATGAAGTTGTGTACTGACCCAGTTGTAAGGATTTTTGTTTTGTTGATGTTGAATCGCAGTCCATACTGTCAGTTTGCTGTACTGTGTGGGCTTGTGTGTTGCTGTGATGTTGAAAGCTATGCTACCAGTATTACAGAGATCAACAGGGTCATCCATGTTGGAAAGATTTCAGCTGAGCTTCCAGACTAAGACAAAGTAGGGAATAGGACCCGACAAGCCACTGCTGAAATATTCAGCTATTGAAAACCCTATGAGGGTCACTATGAGTTGGATCTGACTCAGTGGCATCTAATGACAACAACAACAGATGTACATATTGGGCTGGGGTTTAGTTCAATTGGTAGAGTGCTGTTCTATGCTGAGGCCCTGGGTTCCATCCCTAGCACCACAAAAATGGGAGAAGGATGTGGCAATCTGCTCCCAAAGCAATACTGAAATAATCAGCCATTAGAAACCCTATGAATAGCAGAGAAACACTGACATAGTGCTGGGCATGGCACAGCATTGGGGAGTGTTTTGTTTTATTTTATATAGGGTCGCTATGAATTGGACTCAACTCCACGACCCCTAACAACAACAAAAATGGATATACACATTATTATCAAAAGAAAAAACAAAAGAATAAAATATAACAAAACAAAAGAATAAAAGTGTTTAATGTCAGCTGCTACACAGACAAACAAATACTCGCCCACTACATTTGGCTTTGTGACACACATTCACATTCTTCCCACATTTCCAAGAAAAACCATTGGCACTTAGTGTTCAGGACCCTAAAAGCCACCCAAATGTCCCATTGTTTATACATAAGAATAAGAGGCTTCAGTTTCCTGTCAATAGTAATCTTGTTGGCACAAAATAAATTTTTGTTATTCCTGTCCCCTGACAAATAGTAAGCAGAGGAGGAGTGCTTGTGGAGGAGACTTTTTAAAGTAAAATGACACTCATTTCTTTGTAGGTGCTGAGAGACATTTAATATTCTTCTTTCTCTTTCTTCCTCTCTTTCTATCTCCAACCCCTCCCTCCATCACTGTCTGCCTATCCCACCCCATTTCCCATCAGGATAACATTAGCTTGAAAGCTGACAATTCAATGACATCTCAAGCAACCATTTACTCTGTTATTTAATAGAAGGGGGAAACCCAGTTACCATAACAACTCACATCCACATGGTAATTATGGAGTATCTAAAATACAGCAAACCATACTTTTCACAGTATTTTCTAGGGAGAACCTGTAAGAAGCAGAGATACAATTTCTCCCCATTATTATTCACAATTTTCATCTAATTGTTTCATATTACATGAATGCTAACACTACCCCATGTACTTTATAAGAAATATGTTTTTAAAACAAAGGAAAAACTGAAACAAAAGCGAAATTACACTTCTTATATTTCAAATAATTGGTTATATAATATGTAATTTTGAGCCTCCATAAAAAAGAATTTAAAGATAGCAGAGGAAAAACAAAATTAATTTATAAGGCAAAAGGGACCAAATAATGGTTTAAAAAGAAAAGACAGAATATAGAACCAAAGATTTTATTCAGAGTGAAGCTTCCAATAAGTCTAGATAAGGTTTCTCTGAAATAAAAATGTAAAAAGTGCTCATTATTTGATGCTAAGGCAGAAATATGGTTGGGTAGCAGCAGCAGGATCAGGAAAATTTACATGTGCTCAAAAATGGCAAAAATAATGAAGATGACCATTCTCACCCAGGGACAAATCAGGATCAGCCAATTTAGGTGAGAATGTATGTCAAAGTTAGAAATGCCAAAGGATGACAAGACTGCTGGCAAATTCCAGGGAAGGAAACTGTCATTCACTTCAGCTTCCTCCTCAAAAGGAGCAAAGTTAATCTTGGGATAAGAAGGTACCAATCAGAGCAGAAGACAGTTTCCTGAGCCTGGGGATCCCCTAGTAGATCTGAAATGACCACTGGTATGCCCCTGCTAATGGAGCAAAGAAAGAGAGCACTTCAATTTTTGTTGTTGTTGTTAGGTGCTGTCAAGTTGGTGTCCAACTCATAGCTACCCTACATAGAACAGGCGAAACACTATTGTCAGTGCTTCTCTGCTACTCATAGGATTTTCAATGGCAGATTGATTTTTGGAAATGGGTTTCTAGGTCGTTCTCCCAACCCTACAGTAGCTGGTGTTCCCAGGCTGTCTTCCATCCAAATCCTAACCAGGCCCAACCCTGCTTAGTTTCCAAGATCTGACAGGATCTGATGCCACAGTGTTAGGGCTACACGTACTTCAATTTTAGAGAAATCTAAATAAGACTGTGCCTGTAGCTGTAGCCCTGTGGCATCCAATCCCATCACATCTCGGAAACTAAGCAGGGTCGGGCCTGGTTAGTACCTGGATGGGAGACCGCCTGGGAACATCAGAAGCTGTAGGCTTGGGAGAAGGACCTGGCAACCCCCTCCCAAAAATCAATCTGCCATTGAAAACCCTATGAACAGCAGAGAAGCACTGACAATAGTGTTTCCCCTGTTGTACAGAGGGTCGCTATGAGTTGGATACGGACTTGACGGCACCTAACAACAACAACAACAACAAATAAGAATGTAATTATGCAGGATTGCTGTATTATGTCAGGCCTATCCCAGATGAGACTTAGATCTGTAATTCTTCCAAAAGTCATTTCCAGCTCAACATGTAAGGAGCTTAGAATTCAACACTCTGTCCTAGCAAGTAAAAAGTTGAACAAACTGAAAAATCAATACATCTCCTGAGAGCTATTGATTTGAGAGAATTGAGGTCACAGAGCAAAATGCAGCCCCCAAAATTGGAGAGAAAGAGGCAGATACTGAGAGTCACAGCTTACTGGAGTAGTAACCCACAGGCAGAAGCCTCCATGGTAATTAGTGCCTGGGTAGGGAAACTTGAACTATTGTTGAATGGTTAGAGAGTCAGAGGATTAGAAATTCTCAGTTTGCAGCAGTCATTGGGGATCCCCGAATACCTCTACAAGTTCTACTTTTAGGAGCTCAATCAAATTTTCACAATGAATATGGGAGAATGATTACCTCAGGATTTCAGGGGAATGGGGGAGCATTTTGAAATATTCCATACCAGGTCTGTCATCAGAAGAAACTATTTTTAAAAAGCCTAACCCAATGGAATTTTTTGCTTGTCTGTTTGTTTTGCTTTATTTTGTTTTGCTTTCATGTTGTTTTGCTTTCTAAGATTGTCCTTATGCAGGCTGGCCTGGAATTCACAATCCTCCCAGGCTGGCCTGGAATTCCCAGGCTGGCCTGGAATTCACAATCCTCCTAACTCAGCTTCCCAAGAGCTAGGATTACAGGTGTGCACCACCACCCCAGCTCCTAATGGAGTTTCTTTTCTTTTTCTTTCTTTATTTCTTTTTTTTTTTTTCCCCTAATACTGAGGGTTGAACTCAGGG
Source organism: Pedetes capensis (assembly GCA_007922755.1). Classification (NCBI taxonomy): domain Eukaryota; kingdom Metazoa; phylum Chordata; class Mammalia; order Rodentia; family Pedetidae; genus Pedetes; species Pedetes capensis. Next base: position 35,983 of record VMDO01008781.1, read on the forward strand.
CCTTGGGCAAGGACTCTGTCACTGAGCCATATCCCTTGTCCCTTACTTTATTATTTTGAGGCAGGGTCTTACTAAGTTGTACAGGATGCCTCTGGCCTCCAACCTGTGATCCTCCTACTTCAACCTCCTGAGTAGCTGGGAATACAGGAATGAAAGGCAGTGCCCAACCCTAATGGAATTTTATCAGAGCCTAATTAGCCTGGGGGAGGAAATACCCAACTCCAAAACCTCTTAGCCTTCTATATAGAAGAGAAATTGAGAACTCCTGCCCACTCTATCCACCCTGTCCCAACTAAGGGAGCAGAAGAAATTGAAAAGCATTTGTAATGGTCACAAGCTGATTATATAACTATAGAATGCTTCCACCCCCACTTACTGCTATACTACTAATGGTCTATCTCAAGTCCTTTTACATAATATGTCCAACTATCAGGGAAAAAAACTACAAGCACACTAAAAGGCAAATAACAGTTTGAAGAAACAGAACAAGAATGAGAACCAGAGGCAGATATGTCAGGAATGTTGGAATCATTAAACTGAGAACTTAAAACCACTGTGATTAATATACATGGCTGTAAAGGGTAAAGTAAACAGCATGCAAAAACAGATAGACAGTGAAAAGAGACAGATAAAATTTCTAAGAACAAACTATAAGTGCTAAAGATGAAAAACACTCTAATAGAAGTGAAGAATGCCTTTCATGGGTTTATTAGTAGACTGGACACAACTAAGGAGAGAATCTCTGACCTTGAAGATGTCTCAATAGGAACCACCAAAATGGAAAAGCAAAGAGAAAAAAGATTAAAAACAAAAACAGAATATCTAAGGACTATGGGAAAATTACAAAAGGTATAACATATATGTAATGAGAATTCCAAGAAGATAGAGAGAAGGGAATAGGAAAAAAATTTGAAACGATAATATCTGAAGTATTTCCTTAAATTAATGTCAGAACCCAAAACGCAGATATAGGTGGCTCAGGTGACCTCAAGCGAGATACATGCTGTAAAACTCTAGAACAGACATTATCACACTTTAACCATAGAAAATCAACAATAAATAAATAGAAAAAAAACACCTTGTTTATATAGGAACAAAGGTAAGAATTACATTCAAATTCCTCTCCGAAACCATGTGAGCAAGGCTAGGCACATGGCACATACCTGCAATCCCAACAACTCAGGAGGCTGAGGCAGGAGGATTACAAGTTCAAGGCCAGAGGCATCCTGCATAACTTAGCAAGAGCCTATCTCAAAATAAAAAATGGGGCTGAGGGTGCAGCTCAGTGGTGGAGTGCCCTGGGTTCAATCTCCTAGTGAGGAAGAAAAAGGAGGAGGAAGAAGAGGAGGAGGAGGACAAGGAGAAAAAGGAGAAGGGGAAGGAGGAAGAGGTGAACAAGAAAGAAGAAGAAAGGAGAAAGGAGAAAAAAAGAAGAAAAAAGAAGGAGAAATTAAAAGTTTTTCTTCTAGCAAAAATTCATTAATTATATCCTCATTAATCCAAATTCAATTGATCTGGATAGAGAAGTTATAAATGAAATTATAAACTAAGCAAATTATTATTTGTGACTATTGGTGTCTAAGGAAATAAAAAATAGATGCGATACAAAAAGTATACATTTAAAAGAAGGCAACATTATAATAAATTATTTTAAGTGTTAAGAGAATAAAATGAGTAATGTAGAATTCTATATACTGTGAAATGACCATCACAAATGAAGATGAAATGGACGTTTTCAGATAAGTAAAAATTGACAGAATGTCTCACCAATACATAATCCTTTCAGGAAATGTTAAAAGATTTTTTAAGAGAGAAGGAAAATGACATAGATTGGAAATTGAGATTTGGATAAAGAAGGAAGAGTATTGGAGAAGGAACAAGGAAAGGTAAAATAAAAACTAACTTTCTAGCTGGGTGCCATGGTACACACCAGTAATCCTGTGACTCGAGAAGCTGAGGCAAAAGGATCACCAGTTCCAAAGCTACAAACAGCCTGAGCAACTTATTGAGACCTTTTCTCAAAACAAAAAATATAACAGAGGCTGGGGGTGCAGCTCAGTGGAAGAGCACTTGTCTAGAATGTGTGAGACTCTGGGTTCAACCCCTCAGTACTGCAAAAACATTTTTTTTCTTATTCTTAATTGATCTAACAGACAACAGTTTGTTGAAAATAATGGTAGCAGTAATGCATTTGATTACATATGCTTATGCAATCATATGAAATTTAAGTGAAATGAATGACAGTAATGATACTAATGATAAGAGGAAAAAATTTTGGATATTTCTAAGGTGCTTGTGCTACCTGCAAATTGGTAAAGTGTTGTTTGCAAATGACCTTGTATTAGGTATAAATGTATATTGCAAACAATTTTTTAAAAAGTAAGAAGAGAAGCATACCTGGCAGGCTAACAAAAAAAAAAGAAAATGGAATCATATGAAATTTCAACTGCAACCCCAAGGAACAGAAAAAAAGAGGAAAACAAAATTAGGAACAAAGAGTATGACTGGCAAATAGAAGAGTGTAATAAATATGGTAGCTATTAACCAAATCATATCAACAATCATTTTGAACATCAGTTGTGATGGCTAATCTTGAGGGTCAAATGCACTTGATTAAGAAACACCTAGGAGATTAGTAAAGCAGGCCCCTGGGTGTATCTGCGAGGGTATTTCTAGACACAATTAAATCAAGAAGGTCTGATGTTATCAATGGATTGATCCTTTGATGGACTCATAATATGATGGCATTACTGGGGAATGGGGAAAGGTAGGAGGTGGAGCCCCATTGCAGGAAACAGGTCACTGGGAGGGGGGTCCTTGGGGGCTACATGTTGTCCTGGCCCTGTCCTGTATCCCTTTTCTCTGCTGAATGGCTACCATAATGTGAACTGCTCTGCTCCACCATGTCCTCCTTACCATGATAAGTTGACACCTCTGAAACCAAAGTGTAAGCTGAAATAAATCTTTCCTCCCTTAAGTTGTTTTTCTTAGGTATTTATCACAGTGATGAGAAAAGTAACTATTACATCAATGATCTATATGAGCCAATTAATAGATAAACATTGGTCAGAGTGAATCAAAAAACAAGACACAACTGTATGGTATCTTTAAGAATCCCACTTTAAATATAAAGACATATAGATCAAAAGGAATTCGATAGAGATAGCATGTTAACTCCATCAAAATAAATTAGGAATTCCTTTATCAATCTCAGATAGAGCTGACTTCACAGCAAGAGAAGTTGCCAAGAATAAAAAGGAGCATTGCATAATAATAAAAGCATTACTTCTCTAAGAAGATATAACAATTCTTAAAGTGTGTGTGTCTAATGACAAAGCATCAAAATATCTTAGGCAAAAAAAATGATAGAACTGTAAGAAGAAATAGATGAGTCCACTGTTAGAGTTACAGACTTCAATACTTTTCAGTCAGAGATGGTCAGATCCAGCAATCAGAAAAGCAGGCAGGACATATTTGAACCCAACAATACCATCAATCAACTTGATATAACTGATTTCTACTGGCTACTTCTTTCAGTAATAGCAGAATACACATTCTTGTCAGTTTCACCTGGAATCACCATGATAGAACACATTCCAGCCCTTAAAGTACACCTAAACAAATTTAATATATTTGAAATCATATAATGTTTGCTCCCAAATCACATTTGAACAAAACTAGAAACAATAACAAAATGATAGCTGGAAAATCCACGAACAATTGAAGATGAAATAAACACATTATTTATAAAGAACAAATGAAGCAAAGAAGAACTCTCGAAAGAAATTTTAAAATATTTTGAATCAAATGAAAATGAAAACACAACTTATAAGGCAGCAAAAGTAGTACTCGAGGAAAATTTAAACCACTGAATATATACATTAGAAAAGAAGAAAGATCTAAAATCAATTACGTAAGCTTAACAACAAGCTTCCACCTTAAAAATGTAGAAAAAATGAATGCAAACTAAATACAAATAAGAGGAAGAAAGCAAGTAATGATAATTAGAGGAGAAGTCAACGAACTTGAAAGCAGGACACAGAAACTCATCAGAACTAAAAGCTGGTTATTTTGAAAGTTAAAATCAGTAACTCTCTAGCCAACCAAAATAAGAGAATAAGAAAGGAAACAAATTGTTAATATTGGAAATGAAAGAGAAGATATGTCTATACAGACCCCATGGTTATTAAAAGGATAATAAAGAATCCTATGTACAACTCTATGCCTACAAATTTGATAATCTACGTGAAATTGACTGATGCCTTGAAAGACACAAACTACTGAACCTCACATGAGAAGAAACACATTATCTAAACATGCCTATACATATTAGAGAATTTAATCAATAATTAAAATTCTTCCAAAACAGAAAGCACCAGTCTAAGATGTGTCCACTGGTGAATAAAATAAACATTTAAGAAAATAATCACACCAATTCTCTACAATCTCTTTTAGAAGACAGAAGTAGATACTTAACTCATTTTATGAAGCCAGTGTTACCCTAATTCAAAACTAGACAATAATAATAATAAAAAAGAAAACCACACATCAGTATCCCTAATGAATATATAAGCAAAAGTCCTCAAGAAAATATGAGCAAATGGAATTCAATAATGTAAAAAAGAATTACCACAATTAGTAAGATTTATCCCAGTTATGCAATAGATGCAGAAAAACCATGACAAAATCAAACACTTATTAATGAATAAAAAAAAAAAGCTTCTTGGTAAACTACAACATCTTTAACAGGAATATCTACAAAGTACCCCCAGCCAATACCATATATAATGGTGACAAACTATAAGCTTTTACTCTAAGATCAGAAACAAGGCAAGAACGTCCCATGTCAATACTCTTTTTCAACATCATACTTGAACGCCTCACTAACGTGATAAGACAGAAAGAGAAAGTAAAATGTACACAGAATGAAAGGAAGAAATAAAGTTGTCTTTGTCACAGATGATGAGTGTTTTCATACAGAAAATATTTAAAAGTGGACCCAAAACTCAAGAGCAAGTGAGGTTATAACAAGGTTGCAGGACACAAGGTAATGTGCAACAGTCTATCACTTTCCTGTATATCAGCAATGAGAAAATAGATGCTGAAATTAAAAATATAATACCATTTACATTAATACCCCCCCAAATGATTATATCTCAATATTTGTTGTTGTTAGGTGCTGTCAAGTTGCATCGGACACATAGCGACCTTCCTAGGTTTTTCAATGGCTGATTGTTTGGGGATTGCTTTGGGAGTAGATTGCCATGTCCTTCTCCCATTTTTGTGATGCTGGGGATTGAACCTAGATCATCAGACAGTGCAAAGCAGCACCCTACCAACTGAGCTAAATCCCAGCCCATACCTAGGTATACATATATTAAAATATATGTTGTTGTTTGGTGCCGCCGAGTCAGTGTCCAATTCATAGTGATCCTAAGTAAAACAGGTGAAACATTATTGTCAGTGCTTCTCTGCTGTTCACAGGGTTTTCAAGGACAGACTTTTGGGAGTGGGTTGCTGCTTCATCTCCCAAGCCTGCAGCACCTGGTATTCCCAGGTGGTCTCCCATTCAAGTACTACCCAGGCCTGACCCTAACTTAGCTTCTGAGATTTGATGGGATCGGATGCCAAAGGGCTATGGCTGCAGGCCAATTAAAATATATATAAGATCTATATGAGAAAAACTACAAAAAAAAAAAAATGAAAGAATTCAACAATGAAGTAAATGGAAAAATATTCCATGTTCAAGAGTAAGAAGATTCAATATTGTCACAGTGTCAGTTCCTCCCAGTTTAACCTATAAATTCAGTGCAATCCCAATCAAAATTCCAGTAGGTTACTTCATGAATATCAACAAATGGATTCTAAAATTCATATAGAATTCATAGTCACAAACATTCTTATTTACAAAAAAAAAAAAAAAGGAATAACTCCAGGCCTAGGTGGATTCATTAGAAGTCTCTACCAAACATTTAGGGAAAAGTTACAAGTCTATACAAACTCTTTGAGAAAAATAGAAGAGAAGGAAAAACTATGCAGTTCACTTTACTGGAATAGTATTACCCTGACAACACAATCAGGCAAATATAAGAAAACATTCCTCATAAGCATAGATGCAAAAATCTTTGACAAAATATTTGCAAATGGAATGTAGCAATATAGGAATAGGATACAACTTTATGATCAAGTGCAGTTTATCCCAGGAATGCAAAGCTGGTTTGCATTCGAAAATCAATCAAAGCCAGGTGCTATGGCATATCCCTATAATCCTAGCAACTTGGAAGGTTGAGGCAGGAGAATTGCAAGTTTGAGGCAATAGACAGCTTGCACAACTTGGCAAGATCCTCTCTAAAAATAAAAAATAAAAAAGGGGCTGGGAGTTCAGCTATATGATAGAGAATGTGGCTAGCATGTGCCAGGCCCTGCGTTCAATCTCCAAGTACTATAAGAAAAAAACATCAATCAAAATAATTCATCATATTTCAATAGATGTAGAAAACATATTTGAAAAATTTCAACATCTATTTGTAACAATAATTCCCAGCAATTTAGGACTAGAAGGAAATTTCCTCAACCTGATAAGATATATCCATAAAAATCTCTACATTCACATCATATTAAGTGATGAAACAATGAATGTTTTTCCCTCGTATTGTTAATAAGAATGTCTGCTCTTACTAGTCCCATTCAATAGTGTAGTAAGTTCTAGACAGGCATTGAAAATGGTATAAAAAGTATATAGATAAAATATTAATTAAAACCATGTTTATTCAAAGACAGTATTACAATAAAAAACCAAAAGAATCTACAAAGTGCTACAAGAATTAATAAGTAAGTTTAGTAAGGTCATTGAGGAAAATCAATTATGTGTTTACATACCAGCAGTAAGTAGAAATCAAAATAAAATAAAGTTTAAGTGCAGTTTCATCAAAATATTTTTTGTGGTTGGGTGCTATCAAGTCAGATCCAACTCATAGCAACTCTGTGTACCACAGAAAACAAACAAACAAACAAACAAAAAAAACTACCAAACCTGTGCCATGCACACAATCTTTCTATGTTTGAGCCCAATGTTGCAGCCACTATGTTTCTTCCCATTTTGAGTCATGCCACACCAGCTAAAGAAGGTCCTGGAGGCTTTACTCCATTCTCGTTGTTAAGGTCAACTCTATTTTGAGGAAGCAACATTTCCCCAATTGTTTCTTGAACTCTTTCCAGTCCGGGCTTGTTTTCTGGCACTGTATGTAACAGTGCTTCTCTGCTATTCATAAGGTTTTCAATGGTTAATTATTTGGGGAGTGGGCTGCCGGGCCCTTCTCTCTAGTCTGTTTTAGTGTGGAAGCTCAGCTGAAACCTGTCCATCATGGGTAGTCCTCCTGGTATCTAAAACACCAGTAGTATAGCTTTCAGCATCACAGCAACACACAAGCCCCCACAGCACAACAAGCTGACAGATATGTGGGGGATCAAAATATGTAGGGATGTAATTCTTATGAAATTTAACAAAATATGCCCAAGACTTGTAACATGAAAACAACAAAATACTACTGGGCATAGTGGTGCACACTTGTAATCCCAGCGGCTCAGGAGGCAGAGGCAGGAGGATCACAAGTTCGAGACCAGAGGCAGTCTGCATAACTTAGTGAGACCCTGTCTCAAAAAGTAAAAAAATGGGCTGAGGGTGCAGCTCAGTGGTCCACCACTTGCAAAGCATGCAAGCACGAGGCCCTGGGTTCAACCCCCAGTACCACAAGAAAAAAAAATTGACCTCACTAAATGAAAGGATATATCTTGAATCAAATAAAAAATACTCATTATTACTAAGATGTCAATTTTCTCCCAAGTTGACCTATAGCTTCAATGCAGTTATAATCAAAATTACATAGACTTTTTTGTATATTATTTCTCAAAAGTGATTTAGAATTTACACAGAAAAGCAAAGAACCTAGAATAGTAAAAAAAAAATTTTCTCACAGAAACAAAATTAGAAGAAAACTCATACTACTGCACTTCAAGACTCATTATAATGTGATCATTATTAAGCTGTGTGGTTTTGCTGAACATTTAGATATACACATCAGTGGAACACAATGGGGTAACAAATAGATCCACAAAGATGCAGCAAAATGATTTCTGACAAAGGTGCTTAGGTAATTTAGTGAAGGATGGCATTTTCAACAAATATAACTGATACCATATACAAATAGTAATGTAAATGAGTCGTAGGCTAAAATCCAAGCCTTAAAATGTAATATGTCTGAAAAAAAAAAGACTATCCATAAACTAATGGATAAACTAGATGTGGTACATCTACATAAAAGAATTTTATTCTGCTATAAAAAGTAATGAAGTGATTGATACATGCTACAACATAGATAAACCTTGAAAATATTATACTAATGAAGGAAGTCATATTAAAAAAAACACATATTACATGATTCTTTTTATATGAAATGTCCAAAATAGGCAAATCTTCAGAGATGGAAAGTAGACTAGTGGATGCTAGAATAGTGGAGAAACTGGGGTGTGATTACTTATAGACAGAGTTCATTCGGGGGCAATGGAAATGTTCTAAAAATAATTGTGGCAATTGTTATACAAAGCCACAGATATATTGAAAACAAATGAATTGTACACTTAAAATGAGCATATTTTATGACATATGAATTATATTTAAGTTTTTACAAAAATAAAAGTAAAATTAAACACAAGATTAAAAAAACACAAAATCTTTGTGATTTTGGATTAGACAAAAAGAAAGAACCATAAAAAGAAAACTATGATAAATTAGAATTCTTCAAAATTAAAAATCTCCTCTTCAAAAGACATTATTAAAGAAATGAAAAGTTATAGAGTAGGTAGAAATATTTGCAAAATCCATTTCCAATATAAGATTTATATCAAAAATATACTTTAAAACTCTTTTTGAAAACAAAACTCCAGGAAAAAATTAGGCAAAAGATCAGAGCAGATATTCCATGGAAGAAAAGATATGAATGACAAATGAACACATGAAAAGACACTTGGCATGATTAACCATTAAGGAAATACCCAAAAGGAAATCATTAATAAAACCCTAAAGGGAACCTATCACCCACCTACAAGAATTTTTTAAATAAAACTGATCATATCAATACAAGGAGGTAGAGAACTAGAACTCTTTTACATTGCAGGTGGGCATTCAAAAGGAGACCAACACTAGGAAAGTGGTTGGTTAGTTTTTTACTAAGTTCTGTATGCACATACCACATAATCCAGCAATCTTACTTCTAGTTAGTTATTTAAAAGAAATGAAAACAAATGTCTACAAAGAGATCTGTATGAAAATTTTTATGGAAGCTTTAGTCACCCAAAAACAACTGAAAGATCTACCAACTAGCGAATTAATAAACAAATTAAAATTCTCAAGAAAGACTTTAAAGTCACAAGACTGAGAATAGTAATGGGAATCAAAGCAGAGTTTGAAGAAATTTCACCTGGAAAAATACCAAAAGGACTGCAACAAAAGAAAGGTTAAAGCAACAGAAGAGTTAAGTGCTATCTGAGTAATCTTAGAAGGATCCAAAGGTAGTTTTTAAATGTTCTCTGATTGACCTGGAAAAGCACAGTAGTCCCCTTTTCCACAGTTTCACTCTCCATGGTTTCAGTTACACACAATCAGCCATGATCTAAAAATATGAAGTGGAAAATTCCAGAAATGAACAATTTGTAAGTTTTAGGTTGCATGCTATTCTAAGTAGCCTGATGAAATCTTCTGTCATCCCACTCTGGATGTGAATCATCCATTTGTCCAGTGTATCCATGCTGCATGCACTCCTAGCCCTTTAGTCACATAATAGGCCTTTGGGTTATCAGACCAACTGTCATGGCACTGCAATGCTTGCATTTGAGTAGCCTTTATTTTACTTAATAATGGTCCCAAAGCATAATAGTGGTGATTCTGGCTATTTGAATATGCCCCAAAAAAGTCATGAAGTGAAAAGGTGAAAGTTTTTGACTTAATAACAAAAGGAAAAAATCTCATGCTAACGTTGGTAAACTCTACAGTAAGAACAATTCTATCCATGAAATTGTAAAGTAGAAAAAGGAAATGTGTGTTAGTTTTGCTGTTACACCTCAAAATGCAAAAGGTACAGCAATAGTTCATGGTAAATACTTAGAAAAGACATCAATGGCCAGGTGTGGTTGTGCAGGCCTGTAATCTGGGTGACTCAGGAGGTTGAGGCAGGTGGATCACAAGTTCGAGACCAGAGGCAGTCTGTGTAATTCAGGGAGACCCTGTCTCAAAAATAAATAAATAAATAACAAAATAGGCTAGGGGTGCAGCTAATGGTATAGCACTTGCAAAGCATGCAAGCATGAGGCCCTGGGTTCAACCCCCAGTACCACCAAAAAAAAAAAGAAAGAAAGAAAGAAAGAAAGAAAGAAAGAAAGAAAGAAAGAAAGAAAGAAAGAAGAAAAGAAATCAATGTATTAGGTTCAGTACTATCTGTGACTTCAAGCAACCACTGAGGATCTTGGAACAACATACTCCTCTAGGATAAAGGAGACTGTAAAATAGTTCAAGGGCAAGAGAGTCTCATTCTTGGATTCAGTTTCTAGCCTTTTCCACTTACTAGTTTTATGACCATGAGCAAATTAACAGGAACTACCTCAGAGGATTGATGTGGAGATGAAATGAATTCATATACAGGTGGTCCCTTGATTACAATTATGGAGTCACATGCTGATAAACCATCATAAGTTGAAAATATAAATGAAATCATAAAATGAAAACATATTTAATTCACATTACGTATTAAATATCATGGTTTAGCCACACAGTATGATGAAGAGTGTCAGTATTTTACCCTCATGACCACAGAGCTGAATGGGAGGTGCAGTTTGCTGCCACTGCCCACCATCAAGAGAGAGTATCATTCTGTACTTTGCTAGCCCAGGAAAAAATCCAAGTTCCAAATTCAAAGCATGGTTTCTATTGAATCCAAATCACTTTCATATCATCGTAAAGTCAAAAAAATTATAAGCTGAAACAGTTTTTGCCAGGGACTATACTACTTGTAGCAATTTTAAAAGTTCCTAAACTGATAATAAGCTATTGTTATTCTAATTGCTATTCTTATTAGTCAGCTCTTAAAGCTCAAATGATTTCTTGCCACATAATTTGAAAAACTATATGGCTCATTCCCTCTCTTCCTTTTTTCTTTAAACACAAATAAACTAAAATAAACCGAAGATGGAATCCAAACTACAATCTTACCAGAGATTTGGCAGAATTCTGTCTAATATGCTCTCTAACTGACTCCTAAAATAATGATGCTATGTTCTCATTCCTCTGAAATTTTCTAGGCCCTCTATAACCAAAGCAACAAGTATATTAATCTAAAGATTGTTTATATCTAGGCCACACCTCATAACTTCTTATATCATTAGCTGAATTCATCAGATGTCCTCTGCTATCCCACACTTTAATTCTGTTCTGATGGCAACTCTTCAAATCAGCTTTCCATAAAGACTTTTAACTCTGGTTATCCTGCAAACACCTAAATGTACAGCTTAAAAACATAAAAAAAAAAAAAAAAAAATCAAACCTCTCCCTTTTCCGTGCCAAGAATGAGATGTCAGGGAATAGTAAATTAAAAATCACCTATGTTTTTCTCTGTTTTGAAACATTAAACCTTTCTTCTTCCCAGATCCTTCTTCCCTCTCTGCTTGAAGACCCCGTATTAGACAAAAAGGACCTCAACCAATTATTTATACAATCTCAACTCTAATCAATTACATGAAAGGAAAAGAGTAGCATAGGATAATGACAGCTCTTTAAAGGCTCTCTGTGGATGGGGGTGATGGTACACACCTGTAATCCCAGCAACTCAGGAGGCTGAGGCAGAAGGATTGTAAATTCAGGCTGGAGGTGGCCTGTGCAATTTAGCAACTTATCAAGATAAAAAGTAAAAAATGGGCTGGGGATGCAGTTCACTGGTATAGCCCTTGTACAGCATGTGTGAGGCCCTGGGTTCAACCCTCTAGTACTAAAAAAGAAAGAAAGAAAGAAAGAAAGAAAGAAAGAAAGAAAGAAAGAAAGAAAGAGAGCAAGCCTTCTGTAGTTTGTTATTACTATTATATTGGTGGCAATTGGTATGATACAGAATATAATTAAACCAAATTAGCAATACTAAAATTTATATATTATGCATCAAAATAAAAAATTTATATAGGTATTTTAGAAATGCTAACTATTTTAATATTAAGTGAATTAACTTTTTACAATTCACACATTTTCATTTAAAACCAATATATTTTCATTTATAATTTATATTTTCACATATAACGTAATGTGTCAAAATCATATAAACTAAATCCTTTTGCTGTGAGATTTTGTTTTGATATTCTTCCATACATTTTAATTTATACACAATTGATGACTAATTGTCATGAAAATTTTAAAAGAAACAACAAAAGCACGTATTTCTCAAGTGCTTTCTGGCTTCCCTTTCCCCCCTGGCTTTTGCTATAATCTTCAACGGTCAGATTTTATACAAATAATTGGACAGCATCACATAACTTTCTTTTTAAAAGGTAAGTGAAAGGGAAAGTAAAATAAACCCTAAAGCCCGGAGCTATTTTTTATTACACTTTCAGTTACTGTTAATTCTACTCACAAAATATAAATACTGGTGCCCTACTTACAAACAAACACTAAAGATTAAAATTAAGAATTAGGCAGTATTTCTTCTTTAAGGAAAAAATTTCCAAACATTCAATTTCATAAACATAAAGTGAACGAGAGTTACTCTAAAACACACACAAAGGAGAACCTGTAGGGGAGTATGGAAAAGCACCTATGGAAAAGCACCTACCTCATGTATAAGGGCAAGTGACATCTGCTTGAAACTTCGCCCTCTACTGGCCATCAGTCGATTCAATGGCTTGCCGTCTTTACTCTGATAGGTGGCAACATCATAGCAAAATAACATACCACCTTCCCCGGAAGAAAAAGGAGGAGGAGGAAGGGAGGAGGAGGAAGAACAGGAGAAGAAGAAATTTAAATTTTTTTTCTTATAGCAAAAATTCATTAATTATATTCTCATTAATCCAAATTTGATTGATATGTTAGAGAAATTATAAACAAAATTATAAACTAAGCAAATTATTATTTGTGACTATTTGTGGTCTAAGTAAATAAAAAACAGATGAGATACAAGAAGTATACATTTAAAATATCATGTATTTACAAGTCATTTAGAAATACATAAGCATATATACGTGTTACTGGGGAATGAGTCCAAGGAACCAGTGTTAATGAGAAGCTGGCAGCAAATACCTTTGTCCTTGTGACTTCCATTCGAAAATATTCAGATGAGACACAGAGAATATAGAGCAAAATATAGATAAGATTTATTGTAAAATCAATAGTATGCTCTACAGGAATAATTTTGGGGGAAAACTGAGGCACTTGGAGAAGGTTAGATAAACCTGGAAAAACAAAAAACAAAAAACTTCTGTTTCTAAGATTAGGATGTTCCCCAGGTGAAGGAAGAAGAGAGGAGAAGAAAAGTTAGGGTGTTTTAGAAGGGAAAGCACCCTGAATAGACAGACAAGGCAGATGCCTTAAGATGGCGGGGGGTGGGGGTGCAGCAATTTCTATCCTGCCTCTGTTTTGTTGAAACCAGAGGGAAGCAATGGCCTACCGAGTGTGCTATGAGCCCTCAAGCACGGCCCTTCCCAGACAAGCCGGAGGGAAAGCTTTCTGTTGTTCAGTGATTTTTTGTGGTTTAGGGTGTATGAAACTTGGGGTCTTTACTTTGTAAAAAGAATTAATGGACTGGCTTGGTATAGTTCAAAAGAATGGGCCCATAGGTGGATGCCTTCCAATGGTCGGCTTTTGGTCAAAACCTGAGGACTCTGGCAAAAATTAATCTTGGTTAGGGTATGAGACCGATTCAAACAATGCTTAGTCATTATCCAGAGATTGGTTTTTCCAGTGTCCTAGGAGGTCCTGTCCCAGGTCATGGCTGAAAGTGGAAGCCTTTTTAAATTCCCATTTCTTCCATGTCCTGCAAATAATTAACTACCTACCTAAGTATAAATATTCATAAATAAATGGCCAAATTTAAAATTGTCAATTTATTTTAAATTTTGTAAACTACTGGTTCTAGAGATTTGTTTAACCTTTTATTCTAAAATAAGTTCAATTAAAGAGAATTATGTGCACATGTTGTTATGTGCTATTGAGTCAGGTCCAACTCATAGCAATCCTATACAACAGATGAAACACTTCCCAACTGTGCCATGCCCAGCACTATGTCAGTGCTTCTCTGCTATTTAGGGTTTTCAATGGCTGATTGTTTTGGGGTAGTGGGCTGCCAGGTCCATCTCCCAAGGTTACAGCACCCAGTATTCCCAGGTGGTCTCCCATCCAAACTCTAACCAGGCCCATCCCTGCTGAGCTTCCAGGTTCTGATGGGATCTGATGCCAGGGTGGTACGGCTGCAACCTGTGTACATATTAATCCTCATGTCCTCTTGATAGCATGAGACTCCTCAGTTTATTAGGGAAGAACAAGCTTCCCTAATACCTGCACTCATTGTTTTCACTCACCCGGTTCTACCTGTCCTTTCAACTCTGCTCAACTGAGTTCCTAACTAAAATTCCAGCTCTGGTCTCCAGAGCCAATCAAAAGCAAAGGCACACATTCACGTGCTGCTGGTGAGTTAGAATAGTCTTGGAAACCACCTCAGTAATTTTGAGACAATGAAAAGACACAATCAAGGACCAAGATAACTTAAAATATAGAGATCATTACATTTTCAATATATCTTACTAAAGCTTGACAAACACAGGGAAAAGTGCACCTATTGTAAGCATAGTGGTCAGTGAGTTGTCACACACTAAACAAACATATCAAGGCATTACCCAGATCAAGAAACAAAACATTAACATCTGAGAAACCTTTTCTCATCCCTCCTTTCATCACCCACCCACCTCACTACATGAGTAGCATAACTCCTAGCAACCATTTTACCTACTTTGGTACTTTAGAAGAATAGAATTAGACTGCATATATACTTTAATGGGGACTGGGGATTAGCTCAGTTAGTAGAGTGCCATTCTGCTCCCTGAGGTCCTGGGTTCAACCCCCATCACAACAAAAATAGGAGGAGGATGTAGCAATACACTCCCAAAGCAATCTGGAAACAATCAACTGTAAAAAACTCTATGAGGGTCACTATGAGTCAGACTAGACTTGACAGCAACTAACAACAACATACACTTCTATATTTGAATTCTTTCATTCTACCTATTCATATGGGAGAAGGGCCTGACAATTCACTTCCAAGGCAATCCCAAAACAATCAGCCATTGAAAACCCTATGAGGGTCGCTATGAGTTGGATACCGACTCAACAGCACCTAACAACAACAACAACAACAACCTACTCATACCCTGCAGCTATACCACTGTGGCATCTGATCCTCTCAGATCTTGGAAGCTAAGCCTGGTCAGTACTTGGAGACCACCTGGGCCTGGTCAGTACTTGGAGACCACCTGGGAAGACCAGGTGCTGTAGGCTTGGGAGAAGGACTGGGCAACCCACTCCCAAAAGACAATCAGCCATTGAAAACCATATGAATAGCAGAGAAGCACTGACAATAGTGTTTCATCTGTTGTACACAGGGTCACTATGAATTGGACACGAACACCTAACAACAAAAACAACCTACTCATAAGAATCATTCATATTGTTATTAGTGATTGTAGTATATTCATTCTCTGATTAACAATATTCTATCATATGAATATACAACATTTATTTATCCATTTGATTGTCAACAATTGTTGTTGTTAGATTCCTTTGAGTTGGATCTCACTCATAGCGAACCTCTCACACTCTGGACCAGGCATCTGATCTTTTTATGTTTAAGTCCATTCTTGCAACCACTGTGCCAATCCATCTAGTTGAGGATCTTCCTTTTTTTCCTCAACTCACTACACTCCCAAACATGATGTCCTTCTCCAGGGATGGTCCCTCCTGGTAATATTTCCAAAAATATATCAGACATAGTCTAGATATCCTTGCTTTCAAGGAGCACTCTGGTAGCATTTCTTCTAGGACAGATCTCTTGGTTCTTTTAGTAGTTTATGGTACATTGAATAAATTCATCTCCAGCACCATAATTGAAAAGCATCAATTCTTTTCCTGTCTCCCTTATTCAATGTCCAGGTTTCACAACCATATGATGAAATTGAAAATATCATGGCATGAGTCATACACAACTTCGTCTTCAATGTGACACCTTTACTTTTCAAAACTTTAAAGAGATCTTTTGCCAATGCAATACATCTTTTGATTTCTTGACTGCTACTTCCATGAGAGGGCTGGGATTTAGCTCAGTTGGTAGAGCACTGCAATGCAGTCTCTGAGGTCCTGAGGCAAAAATGGGAGAAGGACCTGGCAATCCATTCCCAAAGCAATTCCAAAACAGTCAGCCATTGAAAACCCTATGAGAGTCGCTATGAATCGGATACCGACTCAACAGCACCTAACAACAACAACTTCCATGAGAACTAAGTAAAAGAAATCTTAGCCAGCCTCAATCATTTCTTCATTTACCATTACCTAGTTGTAAGGATTTTTGTTTTCCTGATTTTGAGATACAATCCATACTGAAAGCTGTCTTCTTTGATCTTCATCTGTAAATGTTTCAAATCCTCTTCACTTTCAGCAAGCAGAGTTGTGTCATCTACATAATGTAGGATATTAATGAGTCTTCCATCAATCCTGATGCCACATTCTTCTTCACGAAGTCCAGCTTTTTGCATTATTTGCTCAGTATAGTGATTAAGGTTGTTGTTGTTAGGTGCCATCAAGTTAGTTCTCACTCATAGCAACTCTTATAGTGTTCTCAATGGCTGATTTGTTTGGGAGAGTTTCAGCAGTGGGTTGCCATGTCGTGAAGAGGTATTGTGAAAGGATACAGCCCTATAGCATACCTTTCTTGACTTTAAAGCAGGCAGTATTTCCTTGTTCTGTTCAAAAGACTGCCTCCTGGTCCATGTATAGATTCCCCGTGAGTATAATTAAGTGCTCTGGTATTCTCATTCTTCACAGTGTTATTCATAATTTGTTATGATCCACACAGTCAAATGCCTTTGCATAATCAATAAAACATAAATAGACATCTTTCTGGTACTCTCTGCTTTCAGTTAATCTCCATTTGACATCAGTAATGACGTGCCTGATTCCATACGCTCTTCTGAATCTGGCTTATTTTTCTGGTAGTTCCCTGTTAATGTACTGCTGCAGTTGTTTTTGAGTAATCTTTAGCAAAATTCTATTTCCATGTGATATTAACAATACCATTCCATAATTTCCACATTCAGTTAGACCTCCTTTCTTGGGAATAGGAAAAAATATGGACCTTTTCTAGTCAGTTGGCCAAGTGGCTATTTTCCAAATCTCTTGGCCTACACAAATTAGTACCTATAGTGCTGCATCTGTTTGTTGAAACATATCTATTGGTATTCCATCAATTTCTGGAGCTTTGGGTTTTGCCAATTCCTTCAAGATAGGTTCTACTTTATCCTTCAGTACCATTGGTTCCTGATCATATGCAACCTCTTGAAATGGTAGGTTATCCACAATTTTTTTTTTTTTGGTATAATGACTCTGTATATTCCTTCCATCTTCTTTTGATATTTCCTGCATCATTTAATATTTTCCCTATAGAATCCTTCACTATTGCCACTTGAGGCTTAAATTTTTCTACAATTCTTTAAGCTTAAGAAAAACAGACTGTGTTCTTCCTTTTTGGTTTTCTATCTCCAGCTCTGCACATGTCATTATAATATTTGACTTTGCTTTCTTGAGCTGCCTTTTGAAATATTCTGTTTAGTTCTTTAACTCTGTCATGTCTTCCTTTTACTTTAGCTGCTTAACATTCAAGGGCAAATATTCTGCGGCAGAACCCAAGGACAGTGGGAATATGTTCCATCTGAGCGAGCAGGCTGCCCCTCCTCCTCTACCATAAACTCGGCTTCTTCCTTCTGTTAACCCGAAAGGTATCTTTGGGTCAGCGCTTCTCCCCTTCAGATTATGTTAAACTCTGACTCTGTCCAAATGAGTTCACTTCCATTTTCAAATTTTAAGCAATCATATTTTCAATTTATATATTGTATTTCTTAATATTATGACCAAGAATTTATCAGCATTAATTTTTCAGTGTAGTTTGTTGTTTAAAATAATGTAATCATCAAAATGATACATATTGTTACACTACCATTAACTAGGCTTCAATATATCAGTGTTTATTTCATTGTGTTAATGTATACTTGTAAATAAAATAGCGGCAAACCTTCAAAAAAAATGTAATTTGGTCTTTTCTTTTTTTTCCTGTCTTTTAAATAACCTTTTGCTTAACTCAGGAATGATGTCTTTGATGTCGTGCCACAACTTGCCTGGCCTTTGATCACCAGTGTCTAACCCATCAAATCTGTTCTTGAGGTGATCTCTAAACTCTGGTGAGATATATTCAAGGTCATACCTTGGCTTTCATACATGTGTTCTAATTTTCTTCAGTTTTAGTTTGAACCTGCATATGAGCAGTTGATGGGCTGATCCACAATCGGCATCCGGTCTTGTTCTGACTTTGGATATTAAGTTTTTCCTTTGTCTCTTTCCACAAATGTAGTCAATTTGGATCCTGTATGTTCCATCTAGTGACTTCTATGTGAATAGTCACCACTTACGTTGGTGAAAAAATGTATTTGCAAAGAAAAGGTCACTGGTATGACAAAATTCTATCATGCAATCTCCAGTATTGTTTCTGCCATCAAGGCCATATTTTCCAACTACTGAGCCTTCTTTGTTTCCAACTTTTGCATTCTAGTCACAAGTAATTATCAGTGTAACTTGATCACATGTTCAATCTATTTCAGATTTCAGGAGCTGGTAAAACTCATCTGTATCTTCATTTGTGGCTTTAGTGGTGGATACGTAAACTTGAATAATAGTCATATTAACTGGCCTTCTTTTGTAGGCATATGGATTTTATTCTATTACTGATAACATTGTATTTCAGGACAGATGTTGAGGTGTCTTTTTTGATGATGAAGACAGCCCCCTTTCTCTTTAATTTTTTCATTCCAGCATAGTAGACTGTATGATTTTCTGATTCACAATGGCCCATGCCAGTCCATTTTAGCTCACTGATGCCTAGTCAATAAAACATAGATAGACATCTTTCTGATATTCTCGGCTTTTGGCTAATATCCATCTGACATCAGCAATGATGTCTCTGGTTCCCTACCCTCTTCTGGTTTGGCTTGATTTTCTGGCAGTTCCCTGTCTAAATAATGCTGCAGTTGCTTTTGAATGATCTTTAGTAAAATCAAGGTCAGTTTGCTTACATGTGATGTTAATGATATTGTTTGATAGTTTCCACATTCAGTTGGATCCCCTTTTTTGGGAATAGGCACAAATATGGATATCTTCCAGTCAGTTGGCCAGGTAGCTGTTTTCCAAATCTGTTGGCATAAACATGTTAGCACCTCCAGTGCTACATCTGTTTGTTGAAACATCTCTATTGGTATTCCCTCAATTCCTGGAGCCTTGTGTTTCACTGGTTCCTTCAAGGCAGCTTCCACTTCATCCTTCAATACCATTGGTTCCTCTTGATATGCAACCTCTTGAAATGGTTGGTCATCTACCAATTCTTTTTTGTATAATGACTCTGTGTATTCCTTCCATCTTCTTTTGATATTTCCTGCATCATTTCATATTCTCCCTGTAAAATCTTTCACTACTGCCACTTGAGGCTTGAATTTTTTCTTCAATTCCTTAAGCTTGAGAAACATAGAGTGTGTTCTTCCCTTTTGGTTTTCTGTCTCCAGATCTTTGCAGATGTCATTATAATATTTGTTTTTGTCTTCTCAATCTGCCTTTTGGCATCTTCTGTTTAGTTCCTTAACTTCATCATGTTTTCCTTTTTCTTTAGCTGCCCAATATTCAAGGGCAATGTCCAGAGACTCTTTTGACATGTAACGTGACATAGTATTTGCATATAATTTATTCACATCCTCCTGTGTACTTTAAATGATCTCTATATTACTTTCAACATCTAATACAATGTAAATGCTGTGTAAGTAGTTGTTGTACTGAATTATTTAGGAAATGATGACAAGAGGGAAAAAAGCCTGTACATGTTCAGTACAGAAGTAATTTTTTCCTGAATATTTTCAATCTGCAGTTGGTTGAATCCTCAGATGTGTAACCCACTGTACTTTGTATTTTCTATATCTTTTTATTTCATTAATTTCAGTAGGTATATAATGGTATCTTATTTTAGTTTTCATTTTTATGGTTAATTTTCTTTTTAAAATTTATTTTTCTAATTATTTTTGAGCCAGGGTCCCACTGTGTAGTCCAGGCTGACCTAGATCTCATAATATTCTTCTTTCTGCTTCCTGAATGCTGGGATTACAGGTTGTGCGCCACTATACCTGGCCCATATAATATATGTTCTTAATTTTAATATATTTGTCATTATTTTTAAATCGGACCTTTTAATTATAGGCTCAATTGTAGAAAAGACCATCCGTTTTCTCTACAGCATTACAGTGTCTTAAATCCAGTGCCATAAATCCAGTCACCTTATATTTGTGTGTATGTTTCTAAATATTCTTCCCTTAGTCTATTCTTGCACTAATACCACATTGTCAATTATTGTGGGTTTACAACAGCTCATAATATCTGATAATATACAAAGTATGATCAAAATATATCACAAATGCTTAAATTAAACAAGTTATTACTTACAAAAGATGACTTCCATAACTACTTCATAAAGTGGCACGAATGATAGAATAAGGGTATTTGAAGCCAGGGAAAGTATTTTGAAGGGAATAGATGGTAATGTGTCTTTTACTATAAGTTTTTCTTTAAACTCTCACCATATTTTTTGCTCACATCTCATACATCTTCTTACTTAGTTCTTCTTCAAGATTACCTTGATTATTCTTTTGCCTGTTGCATTTCCACATAAATTTTGAAATAAGATTGCCAATTTCTGAAAACCTATTGGGATACTAATTGGGATTCAAATGAACCTATATATTCATTGGGGGAGAACTTCCACTTTGACAGTCTGCAGTTTTCTAGCCCATAAACATTGTATACCCCTCCATTTATTAAGTTTTGTTTCCTTCAATATTTTGTAGCACTTAGCATACAGATTATAAATCTGGTTTAGACATGTGATGTTTTTGATGACATTATAAACTTTTTTATTTTTTATGGCATATAAAAATTCACAATTGATTTTTATATGTTGACCTTTGTATGTATGCAATAACCTTTCTGAATTGAATTTATTATTTTTATTACTCTGTACATTATTTTGAATTTTCTGTTCATACAATCATGCCATCTGCAAACAATGAATCCTTTATCTCTTCTTTTGTAATCCTTTGATTTTTATTTCTTTTTCTTGGCTTATTGCACTTGCTATGGTCTCCATACTGAATAACAATGGTGATAACAAGCATCCATATCCCAATGTCAGGATGAAAGGTTTCAATCGTTCAGTACAAAGCATAAAACACATAAAACACATCATGGTGGATTTTTTAAATCAGGATAAAATAAGTTCTATTCTACTCATAGTTTCATGAGAATATTTATGGTATCATGAATAGGTTCTTTCAATGGCTTTTTCAGCACTACTAAAACTA